>MU129038.1:135160-148794 GCA_014904985.1 Hydnum rufescens UP504 | reverse complement strand
CAGAAAAACCCATGCCACTGCCTTAGGACCTTACTGAGGCCTCTAATAAAAGTCAGATAGACTTGGATGTGTCAGACCAAACCAATCAGACCACATATTTTGATTGCGCTGCAGGGTGAGTGGGACAGATACTGTCGCAGTGGAAAGAGCCTTTCGATTTGGGGGTAAGAAAGGGCACCGAATGTCAGGAAAAACCGGACGTCCACCGCCTTCGGACCTTTACTGAGGCTTCTAAAAAAAAGGCCGGAAGGTGGACTGCTGGAGGTCAGAGTGAACCCGATCTCTATTTTCGGAAAAAACTCCGGGCGCACTATCATTATCTACCTTGTTACGGGTGTCGATCCACTTCGACTTCTAGCATCGTTTACACCCCGAGCCTCGCGTAGCCCAGGTTGTCGACCGCACATTGATGTCCAGGCCGTTTCTTGCGTGTTCTTACGTTAATTTTGCGCATATGACTACGCATAAGACTCGTCCGTCTTTATGTAGATGGGGAATTCATCTGCCATTGCTGGCAGAGACCCCCCTTTTATGTGTGCCATAATACAATCCAGACTTCTTCGTATAGCTTGACTTATCGCTTCATTTGTTGTCATCGCAACGACAACGGATGGCTATAAGCCTTGACGGTACACTCTGCTCCTCTTAATAACAACAGGAGATGGTTCTGCGGGTGGTGAAAGGCACACTGTTGGACATGGGGGGTGCCGTTTTCGGTGTCAGTCTCAGCCAATTTTCGTTCCTTCTAGTACTCAAACTGCATTGGTCACGAGTGTGGTCTGCATCGCTATGGTCCTCAACCCCTCTGATCGCCACCCACCGGCGAGCCACATGCAGCAGCCTTCATCGACAACTCAGATTCTCTCGTCTCCTTCCACTCAAGCGACCTCATCCACGCTTCTCTCAATGCCCTCGTCTCTGTCCACCCAGTTGCTTCGACTTCCGTCGTGGGGGATGGCTGGGACAGCATCCTCGGTGGAACTGGGAGCTTCACGGATTATGGAAATGAGCTGTGTGCGATTGGATGAGAGAGGAAGACAGGGGAAGGAGGATCGCAGGGAAATGGAGGTAGGCTCTTCACACAATGGAAACGGCATGAAGGACGGGGTCCCCCCCCCTTCAGAAGCCACACCTCATCATTCCTGGCCACCTCTCCTTCCTAGTCCAGGGGCATGAGTTAATGTCGGGCATATGAATGAACTTGTAATTTTTGTTGCATTCATCTCTATTGAAATGACGTTACTGGCACGTCGCATATTCAATAGTCAAAATGTGTGTTATGTGTATTAATGGGAGCTTGAGAATTGAAAATGGGATTAAGGGTAGTACAAAAAAAAAAACACGATCTCTCGGAGGAAGTGGGTCCCACACCAATGTGCCTCCATATATTGTAGTTATTATTGCGCACAGTTTGCTGGCGCCCATCCATTGCGACATCAGCTTTGGGCCGTGCCCCCCTCCATGCCACATTGCCATCTTTGCCATGTTCCCGCCCCACTTCCTGGCCTGGACTAATTCGACCCCGCATATGTTAATGGTTGTAGGGCACTAACGGGCCGAGTTTTCATTTTCTAATTCTCAAATTTTCTCTGTGAGGGCATCAGGGGACAGGGTATTCCTCTGTTGCGGCATGTTTTGAGTTCGCACGTCCACCAAACATACCACAGCCTCTGGCACTGGGGGATTGATACAACGTGATTACGAAATAAAGGTGCAAGGAGGCCAGGGGACTGGGGAGAATTTCAAACGATCAACGAATTAGCGCTTTGTTTCACTGCCCCAGTCGGTGACGAAGTTGAATTCGGTTCTTTTTCAGCTTGTTGGCCTGTCCACCGACTCCATATGCTTGCTCGTGGGCCCAATTTTTCGAAGCCTAGATGTGCACAGTATTACCAGTAAGCCCGTAGAAGTGGCTTTTCATTACGCAGTAGTGGATAATCATACCTAGCCCTGCCCAACTTGACAGGAGACTTCGCCTGGCACCTCCTGCCGCAAAGGCGATGTGGGTCACCCGAGTCTATGCGTGATCCTTGGGTTCCCAATGAAAGTTCGAAGGGGGGCCCCACTCCAGGAAGTCTTCATCTTTGTACTATTTTTTTTTTTTTTTTTTTTTTTTTTTTTTTTTTTTTTTTTTTTTTTTTTTTTTTTTTTTTTTTTTTTTTTTTTTTTTTTTTTTTTTTTTTTTATTTTTTTTTTTTTTTTTTTTTTTTTTTTTTTTTTTTTTTTTTTTTTT
This sequence comes from Hydnum rufescens UP504, assembly GCA_014904985.1. Taxonomy (NCBI): domain Eukaryota; kingdom Fungi; phylum Basidiomycota; class Agaricomycetes; order Cantharellales; family Hydnaceae; genus Hydnum; species Hydnum rufescens. Next base: position 146,561 of record MU129038.1, on the reverse strand, counting down.
TTTTTTTTTTTTTTTTTTTTTTTTTTTTTTTTTTTTGATAGGACGATCGCGCGCTTCTGTTGTTGAATCAAATCATTTATTTGATGTCAAGTTTTGGGAATGAAATTTAGATACACCATCCTCATTTGACATAAATCTCAGTGACTGACTCAAGCTGCGGGTGAGCCAGGGCTAATAAGACTAAACGACCCAAAAATTAAACATTATTCATCGAATCACACGCTTCCAACTGAGAGTCTGAAGGCACCCTGCACACCAGAATGCCAGAGGCCACCAGGTATTTTGTCAGAAGACACTGGGATGTATGGGTTATCGAACTTCCAAAAAATGTTTGTGGCTAGGCTTCCCTCCAGACAAAGACACCAACAGCTGAGAGATAACTCGTACTAGCGCTTCTAATCATCCTGCTTAATGGCCTTAGGACTTTCGTTTCGATGATCGGACTGCCGGGATTCAGGTGCCAGTAGTAACAAGTCACACAGCCATCACAATGATGAAACCAACCTTCCACTCAGTCGCTATTACTGAGGAAAGGGACCCCTGTGCCAAATCAGTGGGCATATCGTGACTCCGGATAGACATTTGTGGACATTCGTTAACAGAGACCCAACTAGTAGAAAATATCTTCACAATTTTCCCAAAAATCTCAAAAATCCCAAAATCCCCAATCCCCTGGATGTGGGTACTGTAGACTGTACTTCCATACTTACCATTTTCCAGACATTACTTCTTCCTTATTTTGTGCCCCCATTCAATTAGTTCCTCAATAGGACCCCAATCTTCTCCCATGCATATACTGTTCCATACCAGTACCTTCTCAAAGATAGTGCCATTATGGAATGGACTAGGTGCCAGATTGTCACAGATTTTGAGACCCCCTGAACCAAGCCGCACTGGTAATTTTTATGTCCCATCTTCAACCCCCTGAACCTATATTCAAAATAGGACATTTGTTTGAGTCCCCTGGGACCATACAGTTTGCCTCATTTCCAAGGTACTGTCCTCATTTGAGTTCAAACCCAGTTCAAACTAGTTCACAAGGGAGACACAAATACAGTATGAGCAAGGGGCCCAATACAGTATCACCCTTCCAAGGCATCCTGATGTCTTTTTCTAAGATCCATCAGGGCTATCTGGCCTAGATGATTGAGATATTGGATGCATCCTATCTCATGTCTCAATATACTGACATGTGACTTGGCACTTGCCAACTGAACTTCAGCAACACTGCATGATAAAAGGCATTGATATTCACTCTGAATTACAGAAGCATCACACTTGTTTGCAACTACTTTGATGACATAGGAGGTTTCACAGTAGCAAAACTGGAGCAAAACTAAGACAAAATGAAAAACACCACTGGAAACAGAACTGGTGAGTTTTGGAAAAACAGGTGCAAAACTGCCAATTTTGTCTTTCACCTCCAGAGGCTAAAAGAGAAAAATTCAAAAAACTAGGCAGGCACCATCATTTCCCCCTTCTCAAACTCTGCTCCAGTTACATATTGCATTTCAGCCAGGTTGCCATAACCCTCCTTATGATGACAAAGCATGATTCACCCTCTGCTTGGGTTACTTGTATGCCAGTTCTGGGCACACAAAACTGAGTAGAAACCACAGATCACAACTCAAGCAAAACTGAGTCCAGTTTTGCATCAGTTTTATGACAGTTTTTTCTACTATGAAGTACACTCATGCTAGCCATTAAATCTAAGAATTTAAGATGGAATTTTGGATGGAAGGAGTTACAGTTCATGGCAGTTGGGACTGACTTTGTCGGCAAGCGCCGAGGGCAAGTAGCGGAACCTTTTGCACTTCGTTTGGCGACGAGATTATGGTGACGAGTCAATCCACAGAAATTTGGTCTGACGGCCAGTCCGATGACGGGCGGTGCGATTCCTCTCAAGGATCGCGTCACCTGTCTCACTGGAGATCGTCCTGCCGACTGTCCCAGCACCATAGTCCAAGCCATGACTTGGACTACTGATGGTGTACTTGTACCTGCCCCACCGCCGTCTGGACTGGCCGACTGGGCTACTCTTGATAGAGGAGACCTTTGTCAGCGCATTCTTTTTGCTATTCGTAAGCATTTACAGCTTAAAATGATTCAAACAAACAGTACTGACTTTAACCTCCAGGTGGGTCTCCAAGAAATCGGTCCCATTGTTATGATCGACATGAATGGTCACTAATCTATACAAACTCCCGCCGCCAATTCCAATTCCTTGGCCATTGGGACCACGGGAACACCACAAATGACCGCTACGTACTTAATCAATATCCCCCATCTGCGGACGATATTGTTCATGAACGTCCACGCATTCGTTCGACCGACTTCTGTCATGTTCCCATCACATACAACAAAGCAGCCCCATATCGACCCTATATCCAACGACTTCCCACGGATCCCCTGCCATTCTCTTCAGAATTTTTAGTGAAACATGGCAATGAGCTTGTCATTGAGGCATCTTATCTTCGCAATGTTGAGGAGTTCTTCGAGGCCAACAGGAAACTCTACCTGGGGTGGAGGAAGGTGGTCAATTCGCTTGGTATCACCATGCCATGCCCTAGTATTCGTCTACCAAAGGGCGTCTCCGAAATCCTATCCGATACTTGTCTACCTACCTCGTGTCTGAAATCCCACTCTTTTCACAACCCTGTTAGCAATGTTCTACAGTGTGCATACGAATGGGGCGGGTTGGCCCGTCTATTGGCTCATCGATGTATCCGGCATATTGCCTGCACATTTGGAGCATCTCCTCCTTGCCTGGGCGTTGACGAGAGCCTCATTGGGGCAATTTTTGCATATCCGATAACATCCCAGGAAGACACAGAGTGGTTAGAGGAATTGCTCAGAGATGGGGTCCCTGTCTTTGGTGTAGTTGAGGGCGCATCTCAGTTACGCGCTTCAGCAATCCCTGAGTTGCCCATTCCCCCTATACTCGAGCCACCAGTGATAACCTCGCCAATAGTGCGGCATCTTGTGTACGTGGAACGATGCCCAACCCATGTCAAGCATCCAGATCCCTGGTTAGTCCAACCTGAAAGAGAATCTACCAGAGTTGGAGAGTCTTTGGATGGCCAGCTGCTAAGGGCACTCTTCCCTGACCCCACTTCGACGAACCTAGTCCCTGGGATGCTCGCGAAAATCAGAAGAATCCTTGGAAGTAGGCAATTTCCCCCAAGTGCCACCGAAGTCAAAGACCTAAGCCAAGACTATGGTTCGGAATCTTTCCCTGGCATGGATGGGTTGTCTCTTCGAGATGATGTTGCTTCAGAGCCCAGGTCTTCAGTGTCGGAACCGGGCGACAAGTTTCAGGTTGAGGCTGAGGGGCCTCACGATTTTCTGGACGCTGAGGACTATGAGAGTGATGGTACAGATCGTGGAGGGTGGCCAGAGACGATGGACTTGGCTCAGCGTTCCGGTGAATCTGACAGTGCATTCGAGAAACAACAAGCCAAGAAGCAAAAAGAGGAGGAAGAGGCAAATAAATCCATCCAGGAGGCAAGAGAATTACTCAATAGGGCGTACAATGGCGACAAAGAAGCAGAGCGCGGGGTTGTCGAGCGTATCAAGGCCGAGGCTGGCAGGAAGCAAGGCAAGTGGTCGGTTGGCAACAAAGCCCCCCCGCAACTGCAGCATATTATATCTTCGAGACCATTGGATGAATAAGAAGAGCATCCTCTCCAATGAAAAGAAGCGCAATAAGAGACTTCGCAGGCAATTCGAAGAGATTGAGGGAGATGATGCGCAGAAGAGAGATGTGCGCAATTCTTCTCCTGGTCCCAATTCTGGGAGTCAAGTACGGCTACAGTCCGCCCTTTCTCCCAGCAGTTGTCTTCCCCGCTCGTCCTCGCTCTCCCCCTTGGTCATTCATCCTCCTCGTCGCTCTCGCTCCCATTCCGCCTCTCGCTCTCACCCTGCGGCCATTCGTCCTCCTCGCCATCGCTCTCCTCTCATTCCCCTTCTCGCTCTCGCCCCTGGCCGCTCGTTCTCGCCGTGGCTCTCGCTCCGTTTCTCCCTCTCACTCTCACCTGTTGCCGGTCATTCTCCTCACCGTCGCTCTCGCTCCCATTCCCCTTCCCGCTCTCGTCCTGTTGCTATTCATTCTCGCCATCGATCTGACTCCCAGGCCTCCAATTCTCATGTTTCGCCTGCTCCTCCCCACCGTCGCTCTCGTTCCCACTCTCCCACTCGTTCTCGTCCTTCATCTGCTCGTGATGCTCATCATCACCCTCCCTTATCTTCCAGAAATCGATCTACAAGCCCCCTCCCCGTTGTCGATCTCCTCCGGTTGCACAAGAAGTTATTGCCCAAAGAGGAGCCATTGGACAGAAAGAGACTCCCCCAGGAGTCCCTCCGGATCGATTTTCCCGCTGTCGGTCTCCTCGTCCGTCTCTCAATTCTCGTTCTTTCACTGCCACAACATCCTCAGCTACCATCTCGAGAGAGACCCCAATCTTCTCCCATGCATATACTGTTCCATACCAGTACCTTCTCAAAGATAGTGCCATTATGGAATGGACTAGGTGCCAGATTGTCACAGATTTTGAGACCCCCTGAACCAAGCCTCACTGGTAATTTTTATGTCCCATCTTCAACCCCCTGAACCTATATTCAAAATAGGACATTTGTTTGAGTCCCCTGGAACCATACAGTTTGCCTCATTCCAAGGTACTGTCCTCATTTGAGTTCAAACCCAGTTCAAACTAGTCACAAGGGAGACACAAATACAGTATGAGCAAGGGGCCCAATACAGTATCACCCTTCCAAGGCATCCTGATGTCTTTTTCTAAGATCCATCAGGGCTATCTGGCCTAGATGATTGAGATATTTGGATGCATCCTATCTCATGTCTCAATATACTGACATGTAACTTGGCACTTGCCAACTGAACTTCAGCAACACTGCATGATAAAAGGCATTGATATTCACTCTGAATTACAGAAGCATCACACTTGTTTGCAACTACTTTGATGACATAGGAGGTTTCACAGTAGCAAAACTGGAGCAAAACTAAGACAAAATGAAAAACACCACTGGAAACAGAACTGGTGAGTTTTGGAAAAACAGGTGCAAAACTGCCAATTTTGTCTTTCACCTCCAGAGGCTAAAAGAGAAAAATTCAAAAAACTAGGCAGGCACCATCATTTCCCCCTTCTCAAACTCTGCTCCAGTTACATATCACATTTCAGCCAGGTTGCCATTACCCTCCTTATGATGACAAAGCATGATTCACCCTCTGCTTGGGTTACTTGTATGCCAGTTCTGGGCACACAAAACTGAGTAGAAACCACAGATCACAACTCAAGCAAAACTGAGTCCAGTTTTGCATCAGTTTTATGACAGTTTTTTCTACTATGAAGTACACTCATGCTAGCCATTAAATCTAAGAATTTAAGATGGAATTTTGGATGGAAGGAGTTACAGTTCATGGCAGTCAGGACTGACTTTGTCGGCAAGCGCTGAGGGCAAGTAGTGGAACCTTTTGCACTTCGTTTGGTGACGAGATTATGGTGACGAGTCAATCCATGGAAATTTGGTCTGATGGCCAGTCCGATGACAGGCAGTGCGATTCCTCTCATGGATTGCATCACCGTCTCACTGGAGATCGTCCTGCCAACTGTCCCAGCACCATAGTCCAAGCCATGACTTGGACTACTGATGGTGTACTTGTACCTGCCCCACTGCCATCTGGACTGGCTGACTGGGCTACTCTTGATAGAGGAGACCTTTGTCAGTGCATTCTTTTTGCTACTCGTAAGCATTTACAGCTTAAAATGATTCAAACAAACAGTACTGACTTTAACCTCCAGGTGGGTCTCCAAGAAATCGGGCCCATTGTTATGATCAACATGAATGGTCACTAATCTATACAAACTCCCACTGCCAATTCCAATTCCTTGGCCATTGGGACCATGGGAACACCACAAATGACCACTACATACTTAATCAATATCCCCCACCTGCGGACGATATTGTTCATGAATGTCCATGCATTTGTTCGACTGACTTCTGTCATGTTCCCGTCACATACAACAAAGCAGCCCCATATCAACCCTATATCCAACAACTTCCCATGGATCCCCTGCCATTCTCTTCAGAATTTTTAGTGAAACGTGGCAATGAGCTTGTCATTGAGGCATCTTATCTTCGCAATGTTGAGGAGTTCTTTGAGGCCAACAGGAAACTCTACCTGGGGTGGAGGAAGGTGGTCAATTCACTTGGTATCACCATGCCATGCCCTAGTATTTGTCTACCAAAGGGCATCTCCAAAATCCTATCCGATACTTGTCTGCCTACCTCGTGTCTGAAATCCCACTCTTTTCACAACCCTGTTAGCAATGTTCTACAGTGTGCATACGAATGGGGCGGGTTGGCCCGTCTATTGGCTCATTGATGTATCTGGCATATTGCCTGCACATTTGGAGCATCTCCTCCTCGCCTGGGCATTGACGAGAGCCTCATTGGGGCAATTTTTGCATATCCGATAACATCCCAGGAAGACGCAGAGTGGTTAGAGGAATTGCTCGGAGATGGGGTCCCTGTCTTTGGTGTAGTTGAGGGCGCATCTCAGTTACGCGCTTCAGCAATCCCTGAGTTGCCCATTCCCCTATACTCGAGCCACCAGTGATAACCTCGCCAATAGTGCAGCATCTTGTGTATGTGGAATGATGCCCAACCCATGTCAAGCATCCAGATCCCTGGTTAGTCCAACCCGAAAGAGAATCTACTGGAGTTGGAGAGTCTTTGGATGGCCAGCTGCTAAGGGCACTCTTCCCTGACCCCACTTCGACGAACCTAGTCCCTGGGATGCTTGTGAAAATCAGAAGAATCCTTGGGAGTAGGCAATTTCCCCCAAGTGCCACTGAAGTCAAAGACCTAAGCCAAGACTATGGTTCGGAATCTTTCCCTGGCATGGATGGGTTGTCTCTTTGAGATGATGTTGCTTCAGAGCCCAGGTCTTCAGCGTCAGAACTGGGCAACAAGTTTCGGGTTGAGGCTGAGGGGCCTCACAATTCTCGGGATGCTGAGGACTATGAGAGTGATGGTATGGATCGTGGAGGGTGGCCAGAGACGATGGACTTGGCTCAGTGTTCTGGTGAATCTGACAGTGCATTCGAGAAATGACAAGCCAAGAAGCAAAAAGAGGAGGAAGAGGCAAATAAATCCATCCAGGAGGCAAGAGAATTACTCAATAGGGCGTACAATGGCGACAAAGAAGCAGAGCATGGGGTTGTCGAGCGTATCAAGGCCGAGGCTGGCAGGAAGCGAGGCAAGTGGTTGGTTGGCAACAAAGCCCCCCCTGCAACTGCAGGTGTATTATATCCTTAAGACCATTGGACGAATAAGAAGAGCATCCTCTCCAATGAAAAGAAGCGCAATAAGAGACTTCACAGGCAATTCAAAGAGATTGAGGGAGATGATGCACAGAAGAGAGATGTGCGCAATTCTTCTCCTGGTCCCAATTCTGGGAGTCAAGTATGGCTACAGTCCCCCCTTTCTCCCAGCAGTTGTCTTCCCTGCCATCCTCACTCTCACTCTCGCTCTCCCCCCTTGGTCATTCATCCTCCTCGTTGCTCTCGCTCCCATTCCGCCTCTCGCTCTCGCCCTGCAGCCATTCGTCCTCCTCACCATTGCTCTCCCTCTCATTCCCCTTCTTGCTCTCACCCCCGGGCCACTCATTCTTGCTGTGGCTCTCGCTCCCATTCTCCCTCTCACTCTCACCCTGTTGCCAGTCATTCTCCTCGCCGTTGCTCTCACTCCCATTCCCCTTCCCACTCTCGTCCTTTGGCTATTCGTTCTCACCATCGATCTGACTCCCAGGCCTCCAATTCTCATGTTTCGCCTGCTCCTCCCTGCCGTCACTCTCGTTCCCACTCTCCCACTCGTTCTTGTCCTTCATCTGCTTGTGATGCTCATCATCACCCTCCCTTATCTTCCACCTAACACACCCTCAAAAAGGTACCTCTTAGGTGGGTTCTGGTTGCATTGGCCTTTGACCTAAGAGGTGGTTTTTATATAGGCACGTCTAGGCGGTGTCTAAAGGTGTTCAAAGATGAAAAATTTCTAAGTCCCTATAATAGGCACACCTATCTGTGCCCGCTGCAGGCGCCACTCCCAGGCTTTTTAACTATTTGATAGGCATTCTGGGGTTGATTTAGGCATGCCTAAATCAGTTGTGTCTAATGATGTCTAGAGCTTAATTATTGACTTTGAAGAGGCCTACCAAGGGTTAATTTAGGCATGTCTAAATCAGTTGTGTCTAGTGATGTCTAGAGCTTAATTATTGATTTTGAAGAGGCATATCAAGGGTTGATTTGGGTGTGTCTAAATCAGTTGTGTCTAGTCATGTCTAGAGCTTAATTATTGACTTTGAAGATGTGTCTCAATGGTTGATTTAGGCATGTCTAAATCAGTTGTGCCTAGTCATGTCTAGAGCTTAATTATTGACTTTGAAGAGGTGTCCCAAAGTTTGATTTAGGCATGTCTAAATCAGTTGTGTCTTGTCATCTCTAGACCTTGATTATTGACTTTGACAAGGCCTATCAAGGTTGTCTCATTCAGGTGCATTGATTGGTGTCTAAATCCTAAATTAAACTTGTAATTGCCCTGGAATCATGGTGGTGCCTATTGGTGTCCACTGGTGTCTAAGCTTGCAATTAAAGTTGGAGTTGCCTTGGCACCATGGGAGTGTCTATCAGTGTCCACCAGTGGTCCCCAAGTCCTCAATGAAAATTATAGTCACCTTTGCATCACAGTGGAGTCTATTTGGTGTCTAGTGGTGTCTAGTGATGTCTAGTGATGTCTACACTTTCCTTCCCTTCAGCCCACTCTCCAGGACAGTCCCCAGAATCAAAGGACATCATGTGAATGTGAAACATGGTGTGGCCTGCAATGCTCACTTATCCACAAGTATGAACAGCTGGGTAGCAGTGTTCTTATCAAGTGTGTGGTTGAATTGTCCAGTGGCAGGGGGGCCTTTGACCTCCTAGACACACTCTCCAGAGCAGTACTCTGGCACCAAAGGACATGATTCAAATGTAAAGCATTGGCCTGGAGAGTTGAGTAGTGGTGTTCTTGTCAATGATGTGGCTGAATTGCCAAATAGCAGAGTTCTTGAATTTCAAGTGGGAGAATAACTTTTTCCCCTTTCAAGTGGGCAATATTGGGGCTATTTGATGAACTTGGTTAGTAACAGGTTGAATGTCCCCTGATCTGCCAAGAAAACCACAATGTAAAATGTGTAATGCTAGGTCTACATACTGAATAAGCATGTCTACTGAGGGAGACACAGTGTCAATAGACATGTCTATATAGTGAATAGACATGTCTACATCATGAATAGGCATGTCTACTCAAAGAAATAGACATGCCTACTCAATAAAATAGACATGTCTATATCAGGAATAGGCATGTCTACTCAAAGAAATAGACATGTCTACATCACAAATAGGCATGTCTACTCAAAAAAAATAGACATGTCTACATCGGGAATAGGCATGTCTACTCAAAGAAATAGACATGTCTACATCACAAATAGGCATGTCTACTCAAAAAATAGACATGTCTATATCAGGAATAGGCATGTCTACTCAAAGAAATAGACATGTCTACATCACAAATAGGCATGTCTACTCAAAAAAATAGACATGTCTATATCAGGAATAGGCATGTCTACTCAAAGAAATAGACATGTCTACATCACAAATAGGCATGCCTACTCAAAAAAATAGACATGTCTATATCAGGAATAGGCATATCTACTCAAAGAAAATAGACATGTCTACATCACAAATAGGCATGTCTACTCAAAAAAAATAGACATGTCTATATCAGGAATAGGCATGTCTACTCAAAGAAATAGACATGTCTACATCACAAATAGGCATGTCTACATCAGGAATAGGCATGTCTACTCAAAGAAATAGACATGCCTACATCACAAATAAGCATGTCTACATCAGGAATAGGCATGTCTACTCAAAGAAATAGACATGTCTACATCACAAATAGGCATGTCTACTCAAACAAATAGACATGTCTATATAGTGAATAGGCACATCTACACAGATGAATAGGCATATCTACTCAGAGAAGTAGACATGTCTACTGAGAGAATTAGACACATCTACATGGTTGAATAGGCATGTCTACAGTGTCAATAGACATGCTAATGTGTGAAATAGACATGTCTAAATTGGGACATAGACACATTCATAATATTCCATATCACACTTATTAAGTTACAGTATCAATGGGAGTAAGGAGCCCTTCATCTTCATCTTCACACTCTATATCATCAAGTGAGTACCGTTCTTCAGGCTCAGCCAGGGGGAGATCAAGGACATTCTGCAGTTGAGTCACCTGGTGGGCACTAACCTCCTGTCGGACTTCAGTGGCAATCAGTGCAGCATGATTATGCTGAATGCCATGCACCATGCTGAGTGGCCATTTAGGTTGAGGAATATCGATTGCTTCAAGATTTGCATGCATGTGCCTCCCATATTAAGATGTGCATCTAAGCGTTGGGCAATATGGTAGGCTGTGATGCCATTTTCTGTGAGGAAGACAGGAGTCAGTGATGGAAAACAAGTATGTGAGCTAAGTCATGAACTTTCCAGCTATCAAAAATGCAGATTGGATCTCTTCTTCTTCTTCAACAAACCAGTTTATGGCAGCTCTCACTTGCCTGGAGAGTCACCTCTTCTCCTCTTGGCAACGCTTTCTATCCACCATTGCAGCTATACCTCTTCGAGTGTCCCCATCACATAACCATGCTGGTATGACATCCTCATCTAGCGTCATGTCCCAGTCCTCATAAAGCGCACCATTGGCCATGTCCCATATTTGGGCAACATCCACACAACTGGGGATTGCAGCAAAACCAGGCACAGGAGCGCTCTCTTTGAGAACCACCATCTCATTGATCAGCGCATTGATCTTGTTCGCAAGAGTCTTGAAGGCACCACCACGGCGCTTTACCACTTCAGAAACTTGGGCATGGACCCGCTGATCTGATATACTCAATTTGTAAGGAAAGGATGCAGGTACAAGTTAAAATTGACATGCCAGTGTTAAATGGCCGATAATCAGCTCGCAACCTCCCCTCCTCAAACTTCCGTGCACGAAGCTTGTCACGGAGTCTGCGCTTGAGAGCACATACGATTCATGCGCATCTCAAAGAAACGGTTTCCTCTTATTTTTCGGAGTGTCTCGAGCCCAATCCCACCTACATGACCGAGCATTGCCTCGTGTCTCTCTAGGTTCGATTTGCTGTCTGAGTTCTGCTGTCAATGTATCCAGTGGCGAGTAGGAGACCAAGAGTGGTGCTGAGTGTTTTGGGGCAATGTCATGCAGTGACGTCTTTACTGAGCATTATGCAAGGTGTTGAGTCTGC
>MU129038.1:8388-124982 GCA_014904985.1 Hydnum rufescens UP504 | reverse complement strand
AGTGTAAGAAGGAACTCCCCCATCAGTGAGCCTTGTCCGCTCCTCCTTTAATACACGGAGTGCTCCCTGCAACATGAGATTGAGTTCATCTAGATTTCGTTGCAGAGCATAGACCTGGTCACATTTCAAAGATCTTTGACCCGGTGAAGGGCGCTCTGATGGCCCACTTGGTTTCCACAGTGGTGGTTCCGAATATTCCCACCATGCAGTGTTGCCAACTCAACACCAAGGGTTTTCACTTCATCGATTATCTGTCAGGTCTTAAACAAACAGCTGCCACAGATAACCTCGATTTCTGCCATTCTCGATGAAACCACAATGACTTGGGGGTACACATCCAGCCAGAGCTGAATGTCACAAAAAGCCGTCATTAGGAAGAGGACCGCAATGATGGCAAACCATTGGCCAAGAGGAATGGACTGAAATTGACATCAAATTGACATGAGATCCTTTCACAGCAGAACTAGTGGTGGTCCCAACCAACGTGATGGGTTGCGTGGGACCACTAACAGAGAATGTTGCATTGGGCCCAGTTGGTCGCCACTCGAGAAGATCTATTCATTCACCACCATGAGAGGCTAGAGGATTAAAACATTAGACAAGATGAAATACACTAAATGAAACTTGCTCACCATGAAATTCACTCCCCATCATCATTATGACACATGTGTAGGCCAAATTGTTGTAAGAGCACAAGGCATAACCCATTGTACTGGCTGTGAACCTCCCCTCCTAAATGCAGTGAGAAGGTTGGATCAGTGCGACCCTCAAGTGCGATTCTATCTAAATCTCCATTTCAACCTCGCGCCATGCTTCAAAGTCCTCATTCGACTCGCCTCGCCTCAGTTGAATAGATTGATCCAAGGCATCTTCCTCTTCTTGAGCAGCCTCCTCTTTGTCATTATCAGGACCGAACCAGGTTCAGCTTCCAGCACCTCATCCATGTCACAGGTGACTCCCTCTGAAAGTGGGCAGCTGAAGATGATGCATAATGAGAAGGGGGCAAGAATGGTCCATCCCCAAACAATGTTTCGAAGAGACTGACACATTTCTTCAGGAGGCCGTGGCTGATACTGAAGAAAGAGTGTGTTGAGAACAATGTCTTCCAGGGCTTTGTGAGGTGGTACCCCAGGATAGGACCTCAGCACAATGAACCAGGGACTCGGCAATCAGACTCTACAATGAGCTGCTCTGAAACCGTGTGATAGTGAATGTCATTGCCTTTCTCCTTCGGAATCAGATCGAGCTCTTCTTGGGAAATTTCCTTCCCAGTCAAATGCTGCATACTCTTAATATCAATCCCTGCATCATCAAACCAAAGGCCCCACAATGGCACCCTGTGCGCTTGGAGATCATCAAGCCAGACTCCCAGGTTTGAATGGAGATACAACGCCCTGATTAGATTATCATCAACACCAAAATGAGGACGGTCTGTTTTACCGACCATGGAAATGTGGTTGATACACCAGTGCATGGTCATCTGGGCAAAAGCACCATATTCATATGCACAGTGCAGATAATCACTCGCCAGTTGAGTCATTGCAAGCTCATCCGGCATCGACTGCGACAAGAGATGGACCGAAAATGGGGACTCGCCAAGTGACTGGGGTTTCACTGGCATGATGAGAGTGGCAAGAGAAACCTGGATTCCCAAGTTCGAGGCTGCGAGACACCATTTCCTGTACCATTCACGGTTCCTCAGAACAAAATCCTCCAGTTGTTTATGGTACACATTGGTGAGTTTGACACCATCAGAGGATGAGATCATATCGAGTGAAGCTGGGAGAGGGGGATCATCGATATGATGTGAGATGTAACTGATGTAGGGCATCTGTGTCGAATACATTGTGGGGAGTCTCATATAATTGGTCGAATAGAAATGAGGGGCACCATATTTATCCCAGTGGCGAGTGATAGACGCTTGGTCCCGGGTATAGATATCAGGCTTGCATTCGGGAGGACACTGCTCAGTGTATTGGAATGGCTGGCGACTGTTCATGAATAATGTTGCCCACTCCACTCGTTTCACAACTGGGAATGGCTTTGTTGTAGGGTCTACTTTGTATTCATCCATGTCTTTAAGGAACTCTACATTGAGATATGAGAAAATTTGCCTGATTACCTAGGCAAGGTCCACGATGTCGGCTTACTGTTCTCACACTGATTGGACCACGTATCATAATCTTTGACACCCATATATGGATTTGCCAGAGGAGTGGGCGGTGCAGGCTCAGTATTCCCTTTCTGGTCAGCCCATGTCAGAGGTTGATGCAAGGTCTTGGGGTTTTCACCCACCACCACGTCGGCACTGGCGGGTGAGAACTCTCCTTGAGACCCAAAGTCCCTCAGGTGCAGTTGATTCTGAATGTAGCCCCTCATTGTGCTAGTAGCAATGACACGCATGTCATAGGTGGTGGGCTTCTAGGACCTCATATAGACCTCTGAATCCACGGCACTCTCTGCTGGGGGTTCTCAGCTTAGGCCGAATGGCACACATGCCGATAATATGCACATTAGAGAGGGTTACAAAAATTATAGGACAGCAAAAAAAAAAAAAGACAGGTTGAATAACAACAGAGGAGGGGGGCTGATGAAGAGTGATGGAAAGTGATGGAGAGCGATGAGAAACGACAAAGGAGAACAATGCACAGTGATGATGGAGAACAACAAACAGCAATGATGGAGAAAGGAGATTCGACAAGGCAAAATGGTGCACTCAAGGAAGATGTTTCTTCAATGATCCTATCCACATCTGACAGGTGCCGAGAATTGGGCGACCCAGGAGGAAGCGTACATGCGAGCTATGCGTGGCAGCCCCACTGCTCGGAGTGGTGGCTGCTACACTAGCCCCATCCTGCATCACAACATCACCATCCCCATCAACGGCAGGAACGGAAACATTGCCTCCATCCTCCATCATGATGTCCCCACCCTCAGCAACAATCCCTTCCGTTCTCTGCCTTTTCGTGAATCGCAGAAGCGGAGGAAGGGTGCGCTTTACACCGATGGCAGAGGAACTGGCGGCAGAGGAGCCAATGGTTGAGGAGACAGGGGGGGCAATAAACAATGAGGAAGGCATCACGTACCATTTATGCAGAAGGAATGGATGGTCAAAATATGGAGGAAGTGGAGAAGGGACATACACGCCCTCAGGGAAATCGTGGAGGGTGTCAGCATACGAAACTGTTTGAGATGACATGACGTCTTTTGTGGGGGACGAGCCATTACAGAACATGGCAGGAGCTTTGTCGAAACCTATGGATACGACAAGTTAGCGATGGACAATTAGATCATGAATTGGTCTTACCAGCTGATATGGCATTGGCCTCAGATGTGAACGTGCTTAGTAGGACATGGACCAAGGCAAAGGAAGTCGACACATCGAGACCATCTCTGGTCATGTCCTTGACCGAGTAGAACCCAATCTTTGACATCGCGTCATTGCACTCGGTCTCCAGCATGTAGCCTGAGTGCTGATGTTGATGATATTAGTGGGGTCAATAAATTCTCTCAGTTGTAAAGACTTACTTTATCATGCCACCAAATTGCAGTCAGGGGCACTCCAATATGATGGCAAAAAACAGCCAGATATCACATTCCAATCTCCCAAGTGTATAATGGGAGGTCGACCCACGCACGGGGTGAAAAAGCCATATGCACCATGGGAATTGTATCGAGAATAAAGAATGTCTTGCCCATGCTCATCGGACTTGCTTGGACCTGACACCTTTGCCTTGGTTCCAGCCTTTTTCTTGTTGGCATTGGGGGCCATAATCACCTTGGGATCTACCAAGGCGCTATGTCTCCTTGCAATGGAGACAACACTAGGGAAAAAAGGGTATCAATCATGGTTCACCCAGAGACCACACACTCCAAGGGGTACTTGGACGTGCAGTCTCTCAGCTATGAAACATGCACACCTGTTGGGGTTGGGGTTGTAGTAGTAGTGACTCAACACCAGTGCATCTGGCAACACCCGGAATCTTGGCCTTCAGTGTGTTGCAGAATGTGGACTGAGATTGGGTGTTGCGAGTATGATGGGATATACACTTGTACTATGCAAGACAGGATTAAACACACTCAATTAATGTTCCAAGGCCCCAGAGTACTTGGCAAATTTCAATGGGACAAGTCAATGTCTAGGTATGAATGTATTCAAACGAAGCAGCAGCTGAATGTGAATTCAATGCAAAATGGATGCAATAACATGGCTTCGTCGACCAAAAAAATTGACAATGCTCATCCCATCAGTGCAATGATAATGGTAAGAATCATAGGGCAGCAGAGAGATAGACGATCAGACATGGACGTGACATTGGAGAATACAGTCACCCCATGATAACATCTTCCATCGGCTGGGATGGGGACCCACGTTCACGTGGTGGTGGAGCATCTCAAATGACACCACCACGTCCGATAGAGCTTCTACGTGCCACAAGGTCTGAGCTCCTGGTGCGGGCATGCCACTTGCTGAATGACTACTTGCCGCCAGACCTCCCTTTACTGGCATATGCTGAGGTAAAGTCCAGGACCACTCACTACATACCCTAGCCATCCTTCATTATGTATAATCACCTCATTAGGTACCCTAATACAGTCTTCTCCCTTATCCAGGCATCACTGCCTCATTAATAATACAGTGAAACAATGAATTCTTGCTTATGCGTCTCCACTGATGTCACAGGAGCTAGTTGTATGGGGACTCACTCAAACTGTTGGCAAACTGCACCAATTGCTGAATTATGTAATCGAGACCTTGAGAGAATGCCAACGACGTCGTTGCGCTCACTGCCGAGTTACATAATTGTAGTCTTCCCAAGGTCCCCCACTATAGGGGGTGGCCCTACATTAGCTACTTGTGTGTTTGAAGGATCAGACGGCGGTGCACACATATCTCTAGCAAATATCACCCTGTGCATGAGAGAAAAATTGGGCAGGATGCAGAAAAAAGAATAGGGAGAAAGTAGCAAGGAGATCCTGTACTTATATACCCATGGCCTTCGCATCCTGTGGTAACCTAGCCCATGGTCCCTCATACTAGAGACTCTGCAGTGACTCTGCCACCTCAAGTATGACTGAGTCAGGAGGTGGACAGCCTTTATGCGAGAGACTATCTGCATGGAGTGTCTCGCACACCAGACATGGTGGCTACAGAATGGACATGATCCGTGTGGCAGAAGAAATGGATGCAGTCCATGTGGCAGAAGAAACGGACACGGTCTGTATTATCATGCAAGCCTGTGTAATACATGCCTTCATTAAACATCAAGTTAACAACCCCACATGGGGCAATTGATTTCATATAGATCTGACCGGATTCTTGGTCCTGCAATGGCTTCCTTGATGTCTACCCCTATTTTCTGTTTTTGGATTCAGTCAACATTCAGGCTCTGGACTTGTGGCTGGCTGAGCTGAAAAAGCTGTCTCCGCTTATAAGATGAGGTTGAAGACCCACAAAATTCTAACGCTGAACACGGAGGGTCGGAGTATGATGCAAATGAAAGCAACAGCGACAGTGCCAATGATGGTATTTAATTCAAGTTTTTCATAGTAATGTAAAGATGTGGGCCACATGCACCATTAATATGCAGCTAAAAATGTGTGACATCGTAAGTGACTTGTGACCGACCCCTGTCCCTGTGAGTAAAAATGGTACAGAGGTGTACTTGAACCTTCACCCCATAGGGGAGTCCTCAAGTACACCACCACATGCACCAAACACCCGGCATCTGCATGCTATGTACTTTAGCCCCATGAGCTGCCTCCCAGTGAAATTGTTCTTTGTGCTGCCGATTTTGGCCTCCAAACTCCCAGGAAACCATGCTAGGTGGGTCTCAAAAATCTCAAAAGTTTCCCAGTGAGAGTGTGTAGGCTATCAACCTGAGTGACGGGGATCCTCTGAAGACTCGAGTCCTTTTCAGAACTTTTAAAAAGAAAGCCTCATGGTGCTGTCATCACACCACTCCTTGCCTCAGACTTATCGACTTCTATCATTAGGGTGTTTCACGATAGAGCCCAAAACGAACCTCAAAGCACCATTTTGGAGACCAACTGTATTTATTTTGAGTAGTCTTTGGTACCGTTTTGACATTTGTTTTTGCTATTGTGAAAGACCCTATTTGAATCCATTCTCTTTCATCCTGTGGCAAAAAACAGCCCCAATGTATTGATTGTAGTTGACTTGGCTCAATTCAGTTGAGTCAGTCTCAGACCTGACCGTCACGGAACCAAATTATCTTGCGGAGCTCATATCCAACCTAACTTGCTGATCACAGCCTGCCTGTGTTGGGCACATTCTTTCTGTATTCCTACTCCAAACCAACTTGCTGATCGCAGTCTGCCTGCGTTGGGCACCCTCTTCTTTCTGTGTTCTTACTCCAAACCAACTTGCTGATCGCAGTCTGCCTGCATTGGGCACCCTCTTCTTTCTGTGTTCTTACTCCAAACCAACTCGCTGATCACAGTCTGCCTGCATTGGGCACCCTCTTCTTGTAATAAAGTACTATGAATTGGACGAGTAAACTGTCATGAACTGAGGGTAGTTGAACACGTAGCCTAGGGAAGCGTGTAGGGAGATACGATAGGGGAAAGCAAGGAGGTAGGATACAAGGGAAATAGGCAAGGCAGGCGATATGGGCGGCTCGAATGAGCGTGGTCGTGTGCAAGTTCGAGAAGGGTGTAGCAAGGGACATGCTTTGTAGCATGTCCTTAGTTCGACCAACTCGAAGATCCTACCTAGCCTGGCTAGGTAGTAATCTCACTTCCCATTTGGCCTGGCCTCACATGGAAGTGGAGTGGATGGGTGACAGAAGAAGGCAGAGGGTTACCTGGAATGGTGATTTGTTAGTAGCTTAGCCGATAGTGAGTACTCACTGCTTGGCTCTCGTATTCTCACATTCCTATGAATGGCATGTTACTTTGACTCGCACTGGGAGTAAAAACAACATAGAATTCAATGGGAGAAGCCGCAGGCTCGCCGCGGCAGCTCCCTGTAGTCGCGCAACGTATGTACATTATGATTACATAATCACTATACTACAGTGCCCCCCTGTATATACAATGCGTGACCTCTAGTCTGCCAATATCTCGTCCAATATGATCTCATAGATTTCCCTCGCGCCCACCCATCTGAAGTATTCCGTATCGTACATGCCGCAAGCCAGTAGCGATGTAGGAGAGACCCGGGGGGAGGCATGGGTGGCAGAAGCCAGCAGCTCATGGAAGATGCTGTTGGGGTCCAAAGGGACCGAGAAGCCTAGAGGGGAGACGTAGGAGAGGTGCTTACGAAGTAGGGCCTCCAGGTCTGAGGCTTGATGGCGCTGCGAGGTCGGAGATGCCAGCCCTAGGGCCTGTAATTGCTGCACCTGTCCTACGAGGAAGGCCAGCGAGAGTGTGTATCATGACATTAGGCGAGAGCTAGAGCCCTGCACCCTGGGTGGGAGACTTGTCACCCTGTGTAACAAGAGGACCATCTCTTCCCACTGAAAGTGGGGAATGGGATGCGAGGGGTGCCCTTCTGGACCGAGGGGAATCGGGAAACTCTCAAGGCGTTCCCTGCCTCTTACTTGTATTTTTTGCATGACTTCGGCCTTCGCTCTGGGGCTGAATTCTTGCAGGGTGCCAGGAATCACGCTGGGGTGTATTCCCGTGGTGGAGGGTTCAGTGGGGTATTGGAGGAAAGCCGCTCGTTGATTCTGAACGGCTAGGAGGGCCCGGTCATGATCCTTGTAGGCGATAATAGTTGTACGTAGGAGGCGGAGCCACGAGTGTACAAAGGGGCTGTATTTCTCGAATAGTTCACGTTCCAGTTCATCTTCGGACCCGAAGTAGAGGAAAGGGGCCAAGTGTACCAGAAAGATTCCTGTGCGGATGCACTCTTCATCCCAATTGGCTTTGGTTCCCACAGTTGATGAGCCTGACTCCCCCATGGACGGTGATGGGGCTTCCTCCGGAGGCTCCTGGGGCGCTGAGAAGTCCTTGAAAGGTGGAGGATTCATGTCCTCGAAAGATGGGGGGTCCTCTACTGTAGACGCCGTTGGGATTGGTGGAGGAGGAGGGCGTGATGTGTTTCACGGGGCCGAAGGGTATAGGGGGTCCAATTCCATACATTCCAGCAGGTCTGGTGGAGCCCCATAAGGGCAGGCATATGGGTCCACTAATCATTGACACAGAGGGGCAGTATGGAGGAAGGCTGGGAATGTTGGGGGAATGATCCAGTTCCCTTGGTTTTGTTTGGCCCATTTCTTGCAAGTCTCGTAGTTCTCATGGAATAGTGGTAATGGAGGCTCGTAGCGTTTCCTATCCATGAGCCCCTTGAGTGAAACAGTTTCCTTTCCTAGTACCTCCTGCATCTCCCGGAGGACCGCCATAGCGTTGGGTTCCCTGGTGCTCATCAGCCAGCGGACCATTTGTGCTACGTAGACCTCACCACTTTCTCCCCTCGGCCACCTGTAGTTGGCTCCATGGAGGCGGTGATAAGGGCCCAGCACTGGCGCTTCAGTGGCATGCCCTGGGCACACCACCCAAACATCCACTGGGCTCAGCACCTCCTGTGCTGCGATAGCCCGGCTCAGCTCCCTATGGAATTGTACCCGTGTCTTCTCCCATGTGAATCCTTCCCCGAATCGGCACGAAGGGAAACACTCTTCAGCATGGGCTCGGGCTCAGGCCCAGAGGGGTGATTCCTCTGCCAAACCCTGGGGGAAGAGCTCTACCAGCGGCTGGGAGTTAGCCTCATGGACTGTCCACACTGGCACTCCCAACTCGGCCAGGCTTTTGCCAATGAATTTCGAGTGGGTGTTGCTGGCCCTGACCATTAGCCCTGTTTGGTGTACTGTCGAGCAGAAGGTCGGGGGGCTGAATCGTCCCCGGTATAGTCTGAAGTATAGAAGGAATCAAATTCCTAGGGTCAGGAATCCAAGACTGTCCATGAGCTGTCGGCGTAGCTCCTGTGCAATCTGCACAATCTTCCAAGGAGGGGCCAGCTGAACGGCCTGTCCTAATAGGGTAGACCACAATTGCCTGAAGTGCCAGTCAGGGTCCCGTGATGAAGGCAGAGTGAGGGCGTTTTCCTTGGTGGCAGTCTCGAGCTTCATCATGTTAGTCAAGACGATTGAGCCTGATGCTTGCAAGTATTGGACATGGCTTGCGGTATAGAAGAAGGGTTGGGAGCTCCGATGACTGTCAAATCAAAATCTGGTTCAGCCAGTGTGTAGATGGGAGACTGTATTTCTGTTGTTATTCGTTGGGCTGGTTTGCTTCAATGGTTGATCACACTCTGCAAGACGTGTATGGTGTTTAGTGGAGAATAGGAAGGGATATGGACTAGCTGTAGTCAATGATATGTCATTTGGGATGCTTGTAGGAAGGCTTATATGTTGTGTGGGATGCTTATAAAAAGGCTTATACATCGTGTGGGATGCTTATAGAAAGGCTTATATGTCTGGGATGCTTGTGGAAAGGCTTATACATTGTTCGTGTTGTGTTGGTCTGTTTACTGATATTTGTGTATTCTTGTTTACGTTCTCCTGGTCAAAATGCGGATATCTGTGGGTTATAGACTGGTCAGTGCTTGGTTAGTCTTTGTTAGTATGTTTCTTTCTTCTTTCTTCAGAACCTGATACGTATTTCGTTATGCTTACTTTTCCTTGGATGTCCAGCAACTCTAACCTTAGGTCCTGCAACTATCCTTGGCTTTAGTGATTTGCATAGAGGGCTACCAGTGGCTTTGTCTCAACAACCTTGAAGATGACTTAGCTCCAGATGGCTTATAGATAGACTGTTCTTTAGAGGCAAGCAGAAAAGTTGACAGTGGTTGACAGTAATGATTTCCAGAGAGGAGATGATTGTGTAGGGGGACAGGAAATCTACCAGCTTTTATACCTTTCTGAAGGTGGCTGTGTTTAAGAAATATGACTCCCCCATGGGTGAGTCATATGTGAGTCATATGTGAGAACAAAAGAAAAATAACAAGATGATGTAATAATGCGGTCATAGCTGAGTCATTCATAAAGAGAACAAAAGAAATCATGAGGAGTGATGTCATAGTGATGTCATTCATAAAGAGAACAAAAGGAATCATGAGGGGGGGTGATGTCACCAATTTGCTGAGCATGTGGAATGCTTGGAGCATGTGGTCACTGACCATGTGGAGCATTCTGGAGGCGAAATGAAAGGATATCTCCGGGTTTTGGAGATTAATTTGAGCATAGTCCAGTGGTTAAGGTGTTTTGTTGTTGGTTGATAATGGGGACAAGTGCATAGGATGGGATTCGATGCAGAAACAGCAGTTTGCATCCGTAATAGACGTTCTTGGTATCATTAGATGCGAATTTTTCACAGCTTTCTGGGCGCGGTAATTCCGAGAAGATCTGGTGTAAACTGACAGAGAAATTCGTTTTTTACTGATGGGTGTTGATTCTGATAGTAATATTGCTCTGTAGAGTTCAGTTTTGATCTGTTCTTCGCGTGCTCGGTACCGTCGGATGCGGACTTTTTATATCTTTCTAGGCGCGGTTGTTCCGAGAGGATTGAATGCGAACTTATGGAGAAATTCGTTTTTTACTGGAAATCCCAGATTTTGGTAGTAAAATTGGCCTGGAGAGTGCTGTTTTGGTCCGTTCGACTTGTGTTTGGTACTGTTCGAAAGGTGTGAATCGTAGCTTTCTAAGAGTTATATGGGCGTACCTTTCCGATCAAAACTGACGGAGTTATAGAACAAATTTGATTTTCGCGCATAGCCGTAATTAGTTTCGTAATTAGTCATGTGATCCTCCAATGGCTGGAAGTGGTGTGATTTCGCATTTTCTGATACTGGATGTTTTTATCTTCCACAGATGGTGAACACTTTTAATTGCAGCCCCTTGCAATGTCGTTTGCCTTTTTCCACAGTTATACAATTGAGATCTGATCGTGCCTCCTTGTGTAGAACCACCATGTCCATCCTTTGAACCAAAGCAAGATTTCCTGTGAGTTTATGCTTCGAATTTGGTGATAGAAGTCGCTTATTGTTGGGTAGGGGTCTTTAATATCTGCATTTTTAATAGTTTTTCCTTTGTATTGTCCTAGGATTTTTAAGTGAATACCCACTTTGAATGATATCGTTAGGGTGGAGGTCAAGAGCATCCATGGAGAAGGTTCGACGAGGTACAGTGGTGTTTTCTGGAACGCGGAGGAGAAGGACAAATTCAATTTCGAGATCATGGCGTATCGTGGGTCGATTGTTATGCGGTTCTCCGAACTCGTACATTGTCCAGTCGACTCTTTTTGTCTTTATAATGCCATCGAATGCGACTTGGGGATTTGGATAATAGCGGATAATCGTGTGGGGTTTGAGATGAGTGAATGGTTCAGGGTATGGGTAATCGAATTGCCGATATACAATCATGTGAAGTTCCAATGGCATGGTGAACACCTTTTGATTCGTGCCTTGAGGATAGTCGTTCGATTTGCTTTTATGTCACTTTTGCATCCGTAGACCAATTGATCATGTGTCCATTTTAATTTTGCTTAGGCTTTCCATGGATTCAGATTCCTTCATTGATTGGCAGGGTCGCTTCATATTTCACTGTCATCTTCTCATACGTCAATGTCATCAGGGCACAGGCAGAGGTGGTGTTTTATTTTTGTAAAGGATCAAACGACGATGGGGGTTGCATGGGTGAAGTATGGGTATGGGCACTCATCATCCATTTCGCCAAATACTACGAGGATGAGGTGGATTCGAATGAGAAGGTGACCATCTGAGCTGAGGTCCTTGGTTTGGGTTTGGCTCAAGTAGGCATAATAGAAGTGATTGGTGTCGTTTTCGATATCAGGATAGAATACACCAAATTCCCCTACACATAGTGCCAGGTAGTGTGAGTCACAGTTGGTTACTAACACTCCAAGGCCGATTTCAGTTTCTCCCAATGTTTGAAAGTCCTGACATGAGAGAGGAATTTGATCCATCGAATTCAAATTATCACCTGAGTTCTCGATATCGCCTGAGTTCCTGAATGTTTAATGAACGTCCTTAATGACCACGGTGTTTACATACTGGTTGAACTCATGGCTTTTCAAGGTTGTAGTGGGAGTTTTTAGAATCATGGATGAAGGTGTTTGGTCCGCGTTTTTCGATGACTTTTGTATCCAGTTATTCGGTTTTGACACGTGACCATACCCGCTGTTTATGTTCTCCTTTTCCATTTATGGTGTTTTTCATTTGCCTGGCATTTTCGTGATAGAGGAAGATCTTTTTTTATTTTTTATTTTTTATTTAGAGGTGATTCAACGATGATGATGGTGGTTTATTCAGGAGGGTGATGGGTGAATGTAGGAAGGTGGACCGTGTCTGTGTCAACATTCCCATATACGGCCGTTCTTATCTGCACCTTTACATGAAAATCGGAGTCATCAGTGTATTCTCAGGTTACGCAATATGATTCGAGGCAGGCGATCGTATATGTTTGGACTGCAGTTGTTGTGTTGGGGCAAAAGTAACCCCTTCGTCCGATGTGGAGATTGAGAATTGGATCGTTCCAGTCCCTGACGTGCTGTATGAAGAAAACCATGAATCCTGTCACATCGTCCAGAATGTATATGTCGTTGAGGTTGGATGGGAGTTCCGTGTGAGTCTCAGAAATGCCATTGGTGAGTATGTTGGTAGGCATATTCGATGGTGTCCTACCCCTTTTTAGGTAAGCATTTATACGAGTCACATTGTTTTTGACATACATTCTTTTTAGAGTCAGTGGATGGGATGGGGAAAGAGGATTTTATGTGAGAAGTGCTTTTTATGAATGGATTTGAGATGGTCTAGACTTGAGGGGACCTTTGGATTTTCAGGGCACTTGGTTCGGGTTCGGTTTCGGCGAATTTCTGATTAATTGACTGTTGTTTTTGTTTACCGGTTAAGTTGCGAGTCTCCTAATTAGTGTGGTTTTGTTGTTACGGACTTGTGGAATTTTTTGTTTTTATATGGACTATGACTTTGTTTCTTTTGTTTTTCTTTTGACTTGTTGTTTTTCTTTGATTTTGATTGTTTTTCTTTGATTTTGATTGTTTTTTTTTTTTTTTTTTTTTTTGACAAGTCCACATCACCAGGCGAGGTCAGTCTTAAGAAAAAATTCAAGTGACATAGAGGCTTTCAGACTTTGGGAGAGATGAGAGCACCTTGGTCTGCCACTTTTTTCACCTACCTTAGGCCGAAAAATGAGGCATTTTTTCTACCTAAGAAGGCCCAAGCCCATAAGAACCCAATTGGGCCCAACCAGGCTCTTTGATCCCCAGTTCCATATCTCTTTTGGGCTCAACTTGGGTTTATTTGGGCTCAATCCTTAGGGACTTGGCAGCATCATCCTCATCATACTCGCCCAGATCAGCCAGGACTACTGTTGACAAATCCATATTATATGTATTATATACTACAACAAATCAATGATAGCTACAAGTCACCATAGTTGAAGAAATCCTCCTGCATTTGGGTCTTGCAATCCAGGAGGGAATTGGCCCGCGAAGTTCGAGTGGAGAGGAGGGAGTGGGGCCACACCAGGTTGCTGGAAAAAATCACTGGGCTGCTGTGTAAGGTCATGGCCCATGGCCTCCAAACCTGCTAGTGGTCCACCACTGAGGTCGAATGAGAAAGGGGTCGAAGACATTGAATGCATAGAGAGAGTATCAATTGGTGGTGATAGTTCCAAACCATATCCGATTGGCGCTGTGTGATTGGAAGGTCCTTTGGCGCTCGATCCTGGATCCTGTGGGAAGTTGAGTGGAACCGGGCTTGGCGAGTCGTCGGCATTGTCAGGGATTGTTGCAGACGATTTTGGGCCATTCTTCTTTTTCTTCCGTCTCTGCCCAACATCTTCAACATCACCTGCCCCACCCTCATGAAGTCCCTCAGCATCCCTGCTCCCAATCACGCCTACACCTCCCTCTACACCAGGCCTCTTCCTCTTCCCTACAGATTCTTCGGCCTCTTGTCCACCTTCTGGAGTGGGATCCTTTACCGCCGCACCAATGGACCAGTCTTTTGAATCGATTGCCTTATCCACACTGCCAATGGTGTGCTGAACTCGCCCACGATGATCAATCATGATGGGCAACAGGGCCTCATCAACGTCAGACGTGGATTCAGGAAGTTCTTCAATCCGGATCTGGCACTCGGCAGAATGAGTGAAGGCCTCGT
The DNA here is from genome assembly GCA_014904985.1 of Hydnum rufescens UP504. Lineage (NCBI taxonomy): Eukaryota > Fungi > Basidiomycota > Agaricomycetes > Cantharellales > Hydnaceae > Hydnum > Hydnum rufescens. Next base: position 110,815 of record MU129038.1, on the reverse strand, counting down.
ACATCTTGCTCCAATGCAATGTGCGGTACTTGTCTGAGATCCAGCTTCCTAACAGCGGGAATTCTTCCACAGTTGGAAGACCCTCCATCCAGACTCTGTTAATCCGCAACAGCCTCGGGATCTCCATCCACTTCGTCGTCTTCACCTTCGGCAGCATGTAACGATCCAAGAGCTTCCGCATCCTTTGCACGCAGGCCGCCTTAGTCTTATGCATGTCATGGGTCTCTGCCAATCATCGGTTTCGTGAACACCTTTCTTCAAAAGCATCGACCTCGTTTTGGCGCATCTGCTCAGTGAGAATGTATTTATACACATTCACGAGGTGTTCAGTTGGGTCGAAGTTAGATTTGTACCATGACTCCATTTGAGGCGAGTTCATGGCAGCAGTATTTCGACCATGGGCAGCCGCGGATGCTGCACAGTCAGATATCATGATGTAGAATGTGTGGATACTGGAGTTCAAAAGTGCCTTTCCATCTGCATTCCATCGTCATTGCGCCGATTCCATCAACTTTGCAATGTCCCCTCCTGACTGCCCTAGCTTCTTTCCCGCCTCAGCTTTCTTCCCACTGTGCTCTGACCTGAGCCGCTCCACCTCTGCTGTCCACATTTCGGAGTCGGACCCGCCCATATTGGATTTTAGGAGTTTGTACTCCTTCCTTGCATGATCATGTGAAACATACTCGTTTTTGTCTACAGCGTACTACTGTGTAAGGATATAATTATACATAGAAGGATAAACAATATGAACCTTTGAGATTTTTTAGAAATGCATTCCATGCATTACCCCCACGTCGGCGCTCTGGTGTTGACATTTCCCAGTTACCAATTTTCATCAATTGCGAGACAGATCAACTGAGGCGAGTCACACATGGTTTGAGCTTGTCCTCCATGAAGTTGTGAAACATGTCCGTCACCTCCTTGATTTCCTCATTGTGGAGTTTGCGTTTGGTAAACTGCACGTTCGCAACATTTCCATCCACGAAAAGGCTCTCATCCACTTCGGATACGTCATCCTCGTCATCCTCGTCATCGTCGCAGGCAAAAGAAACTTGCTTTCCCCACCGAGAATGCCTCACAATATCTTCTTCGTCTTCATCTTCTTCATCCGAGGCACGCAAACGAAGAACTCATCGAGAAAAATGCCCAGGTGAAGGTTGAGTATCGCTATCCGATCCTTCACGAGGATCCAGTGGATGCTGGTTATATTCCTCAGTGGAGGGTTTTAGCGATAACGATGTCTGCTGCCTGTCATTGGCAGCAGGCTCATGCTGCCAATCCGGAAGCGAGTCCATATGAGAGTTTAGAGGCGGTGGGGAACGTAGGTCTTGAGTGGGATTCATGCAAGTCTCTGACCTGGTGCAAAAGGTGATAAGGGCATCAGATACCAAGTTAGATGTATGTGTGGGTTTAGGATCATCTCTCACTTTATTCGTAGTTCCAAAGCTTCTACAAGACGTTCCATTTTTGTCCCAAAATAGACAGGATTCAGACTGCGTTTCTCGATGAAGAATGCAAGGCCTTCTACAATCCCTAGTGTACCACTGGAGCCGCGTCTGATTCCGTCAACTACTGCATTCATTGGTATGTCCACATGGAGAATGCGATTCAGTACTGGATCTAGTTCTTCCCAGTCCTCATCGCGATCTGCCCCACCGCCCCCAAATGCAGCCGGGATATCCTCTGGGTGATTGGCATCCCACAGACAGGTCACACTGCATTCATTAGCATCCCGCTCAGGCACACTGGAAGGGAGCTGTTTGATGAGGGTACGGGCACAATCAAGCAATGCTACTACATCACGTGAAGTAAGGGCGCGATCTGCCCTGGCAGATGTGACGGGTGAATGGATCGCAGGGAGCAAGGGGACGTTCCGAGCAGGTTGGACTCCAGACATAGGAGGGGGAGTGAGCAAAGGTAGTGGCCTACTCAGCGACTGAGTATGAAGGACTCGAGGAGGTAGCTCAACCGACAAGATGTGACCTCTATTGGGAGCGGATGCTGTAGAAGTTGAAGCCGAAGCTCCCTGCGGGACTCAAGGAGATTTAGACGAAGGGGCGGTTACTGATTTGGACTGGGATGATCAGGTGCTTGCCACCTTAGACTTGGATGACGATGTGTTTGATACCTTGGACTTGGATGATGAAGCATTTTGTGATTTGGGCCCCGAAGAGGCACTCGTTGACTTGGCCTTAGAAGAATGGGTCTTTGCTGAGAGTGCTGAGGGCACTTCAGCCTTATTAGAACAAGTCGCAGGCATAATAAGGGATCTGGCTAGAGAATGAGAAAAGAACTATCGGGAGTGCTCTTCGGATCCCCTGTAGCCTTCCCTTCTTATGCGATGAGTTGGAATAAGTCGGGTCACATCACAGGGCAAGTGGCCAGAGATATCGAACACTCAGACAAGTGAGATATCGAAACCTCGATAGTTCCCAGCGATGAGGCACTGTGTATTCCAAAAAAGTTAAAGTTGGTGTCGTAACTGCCAAGGGAGCGCAGGGAGGGTGCATGGCCTCTACCTACAATGGGGTGGGCAGAGACCGGCACAAGTCCTCCTGCACAAGAGAAAAAAACATACATCTAACAAAAAATGAGGAAGGAAATAGAAAGATTGTTAGAATTGCCAACACACGTGGAGGCTGCACAGGCCTCCACGCAAGAGGCGTATGAACAATGAAGACACACAAAACACGTACAGAGGTGGGGAAAGACGAATATGCCTCGTGTATACCGGGTATATCGGAGACTCTTCAAGTTACCGTGTGCTGCCAGGCAAACACTACAAGAGCAGGTTCTCCGATACCACCAAGTTCAGTGCCACCACAAGAAGGAACGGCAAATGCCGGAGTCAGTGTCATTCATACACTACGAAGGGAAATACACTTGTGAAGCAAATCAACATAAGAATGACGGATCTAAGATGGAACGTTGAACGACGACAGCGGGATACATGTATTCTTCATTCCAGGCTCATCTTCATGAGGGTCCTTCAAGAAATGAGGTTCTTTAAGACCTTTCTCCAACACCACTCTCCAAGATCCATGAAGGGTGAAACCGAAACACTCGCGAATCTCCAAACGCTCCTGGAAATTGTGTCCATCTGCTTCTGCCCACCTAGAAATCTGCCATATCCAATCATTCATTGGACTGTTGGAGGGCCAAACTGATACAATAAACACTTTTTTGAAGCCACGCCGAATATTGCTGTGAATCAGTAATGCAAACCAAATCAGCCCAAGTGGTGGAGTGCCGACACTGATCTTCTCTGTCAGCCATGGTGTGGTGAAGTCAAAGATGTGCATCTTTCTCCTCCGGCTCTCAAGGTCTGCCGGAGGAAATTGAGCACGATTCGTCGGAAGCCATGGAGGGTGCAATACGTAATCAAGAATCTCAGCCTTGAAGTCCTCTTGTGTGAGGATAGGTGGTGGGGCACAAGAGAGTAAGGATGCAAGCTCTTGCTCATTACGGGCATGTGCATATGCCTCCTCAATGTACAACAAATCCACCTTGGCAGTGTAGGGGGTGGGAACCATATCCGATGTTGCTGCATTCACGAACTGAAGGTTTCGAGCATTCATCTCCTTTGTCACACAGCGAAGGACATCGTCTCGCAGAGACAAGTTTTTGAAGTAGAGACATGCTTGGAATGGAGAATTGGCTGCCCATTTACGCCTCGTGCACCGAACCCCCAACAGTCCTTGACCCTCAAACTCGTTCAGCCAAATCAATGCACTGTCTTTCGATACCGGCTTGCACTCCACCACATACCATACACCCACTGCAACTGGTACATGTTGATCAGTTTGCGGGCCCGTCAGTATCGGTCTGGGATTTGGGGGCAGAAATGCTCGTGGGCCTGTTGGTATTGGCCCGCCGACTCTCGAGATGGTAGCTGAGGATGTTGTGGCAGTGAAAGAACGAGAATTGAGAGACGGACGAGGAGACCGACAGCGGGAAAATCGATCCGGAGGGACTCCTGGGGGAGTCTCTTTCTGTCCAATGGCTCCTCTTTGGGCAATAACTTCTTGTGCAACCGGAGGAGATCGACAACGGGGAGGGGGGCTTGTAGATCGATTTCTGGAAGATAAGGGAGGGTGATGATGAGCATCACGAGCAGATGAAGGACGAGAACGAGTGGGAGAGTGGGAACGAGAGCGACGGTGGGGAGGAGCAGGCGAAACATGAGAATTGGAGGCCTGGGAGTCAGATCGATGGCGAGAATGAATAGCAAAAGGACGAGAGCGGGAAGGGGAATGGGAGCGAGAGCGACGGCGAGGAGAACGACCGGCAACAGGGCAAGAGTGAGAGGGAGAACGGGAGTGAGAGCCACGGCGAGAACGAGCGGCCCGGGGGCGAGAGCGAGAAGGGGAATGAGAGGGAGAGCAATGGCGAGGAGGACGAATGGCCGCAGGGCGAGAGTGAGAGGCAGAATGGGAGCGAGAGCGACAAGGAGGATGAATGACCAAGGGGGGAGAGCAAGAGCGAGAGCGAGGATGGCGGGGAAGACAACTGCTGGGAGAAAGGGCGGACTGTAGCCGTACTTGACTCCCAGAATTGGGACCAGGAGAAGAATTGCACACATCTCTCTTCTGCGCATCATCTCCCTCGATCTCTTCAAATTGCCTGCGAAGTCTCTTATTGCGCTTCTTTTCATTGGAGAGGATGCTCTTCTTATTCGTCCAATGGTCTCGAAGATATAATATGCCTGCAGTTGTGGGGGGGGCTTTGTTGCCAACCGACCACTTGCCTCGCTTCCTGCCAGCCTCAGCCTTGATACGCTCGACAACCCCGCGCTCTGCTTCTTTGTCACCATTGTATGCCCTATTGAGTAATTCTCTTGCCTCCTGGATGGATTTATTTGCCTCTTCCTCCTCTTTTTGCTTCTTGGCTTGTCGTTTCTCGAATGCACTGTCAGATTCACCGGAACGCTGAGCCAAGTCCATCGTCTCTGGCCACCCTCCACGATCCGTACCATCACTCTCATAGTCCTCAGCGTCCAGAAAATCGTGAGGCCCCTCAGCCTCAACCTGAAACTTGTCGCCCGGTTCCGACACTGAAGACCTGGGCTCTGAAGCAACATCATCTCGAAGAGACAACCCATCCATGCCAGGGAAAGATTCCGAACCATAGTCTTGGCTTAGGTCTTTGACTTCGGTGGCACTTGGGGGAAATTGCCTACTTCCAAGGATTCTTCTGATTTTCGCGAGCATCCCAGGGACTAGGTTCGTCGAAGTGGGGTCAGGGAAGAGTGCCCTTAGCAGCTGGCCATCCAAAGACTCTCCAACTCTGGTAGATTCTCTTTCGGGTTGGACTAACCAGGGATCTGGATGCTTGACATGGGTTGGGCATCGTTCCACGTACACAAGATGCCGCACTATTGGCGAGGTTATCACTGGCGGCTCGAGTATAGGGGGAATGGGCAACTCAGGGATTGCTGAAGCGTGTAACTGAGATGCGCCCTCAACTACACCAAAGACAGGGACCCCATCTCCGAGCAATTCCTCTAACCACTCTGCGTCTTCCTGGGATGTTATCGGATATGCAAAAATTGCCCCAATGAGGCTCTCGTCAATGCCCAGGTGAGGAGGAGATGCTCCAAATGTGCAGGCAATATGCCGGATACATCGATGAGCCAATAGATGGGCCAACCCGCCCCATTCGTATGCACACTGTAGAACGTTGCTAACAGGGTTGTGAAAAGAGTGGGATTTCAGACACGAGGTAGGTAGACAAGTATCGGATAGGATTTCGGAGACGCCCTTTGGTAGACGAATACTAGGGCATGGCATGGTGATACCAAGCGAATTGACCACCTTCCTCCACCCCAGGTAGAGTTTCCTGTTGGCCTCAAAGAACTCCTCAACATTGCGAAGATAAGATGCCTCAATGACAAGCTCATTGCCATGTTTCACTAAAAATTCTGAAGAGAATGGCAGGGGATCCGTGGGAAGTCGTTGGATATAGGGTCGATATGGGGCTGCTTTGTTGTATGTGACGGGAACATGACAGAAGTCGGTCGAACGAATGCGTGGACGTTCATGAACAATATCGTCCGCAGATGGGGGATATTGATTAAGTACGTAGCGGTCATTTGTGGTGTTCCCGTGGTCCCAATGGCCAAGGAATTGGAATTGGCGGCGGGAGTTTGTATAGATTAGTGACCATTCATGTCGATCATAACAATGGGACTGATTTCTTGGAGACCCACCTGGAGGTTAAAGTCAGTACTGTTTGTTTGAATCATTTTAAGCTGTAAATGCTTACGAATAGCAAAAAGAACGCGCTGACAAAGGTCTCCTCTATCAAGAGTAGCCCAGTCGGCCAGTCCAGACGGCGGTGGGGCAGGTACAAGTACACCATCAGTAGTCCAAGTCATGGCTTGGACTATGGTGCTGGGACAGTCGGCAGGACGATCTCCAGTGAGACGGTGACGCGATCCTTGAGAGGAATCACACCGCCCATCATCGGACTGGCCGTCAGACCAAATTTCCGTGGATTGACTCGTCACCATAATCTCATTGCCAAACGAAGTGCAAAAGGTTCCGCTACTTGCCCTCGGCGCTTGCCGACAAAGTCAGTCCCAACTGCCATGAACTGTAACTCCTTCCATCCAAAATTCCATCTTAAATTCTTAGATTTAATGGCTAGCATGAGTGTACTTCATAGTAGAAAAAACTGTCATAAAACTGATGCAAAACTGGACTCAGTTTTGCTTGAGTTGTGATCTGTGGTTTCTACTCAGTTTTGTGTGCCCAGAACTGGCATACAAGTAACCCAAGCAGAGGGTGAATCATGCTTTGTCATCATAAGGAGGGTTATGGCAACCTGGCTGAAATGCAATATGTAACTGGAGCAGAGTTTGAGAAGGGGGAAATGATGGTGCCTGCCTAGTTTTTTGAATTTTTCTCTTTTAGCCTCTGGAGGTGAAAGACAAAATTGGCAGTTTTGCACCTGTTTTTCCAAAACTCACCAGTTCTGTTTCCAGTGGTGTTTTTCATTTTGTCTTAGTTTTGCTCCAGTTTTGCTACTGTGAAACCTCCTATGTCATCAAAGTAGTTGCAAACAAGTGTGATGCTTCTGTAATTCAGAGTGAATATCAATGCCTTTTATCATGCAGTGTTGCTGAAGTTCAGTTGGCAAGTGCCAAGTCACATGTCAGTATATTGAGACATGAGATAGGATGCATCCAAATATCTCAATCATCTAGGCCAGATAGCCCTGATGGATCTTAGAAAAAGACATCAGGATGCCTTGGAAGGGTGATACTGTATTGGGCCCCTTGCTCATACTGTATTTGTGTCTCCCTTGTGAACTAGTTTGAACTGGGTTTGAACTCAAATGAGGACAGTACCTTGGAAATGAGGCAAACTGTATGGTCCCAGGGGACTCAAACAAATGTCCTATTTTGAATATAGGTTCAGGGGGTTGAAGATGGGACATAAAAATTACCAGTGAGGCTTGGTTCAGGGGGTCTCAAAATCTGTGACAATCTGGCACCTAGTCCATTCCATAATGGCACTATCTTTGAGAAGGTACTGGTATGGAACAGTATATGCATGGGAGAAGATTGGGGTCCTATTGAGGAACTAATTGAATGGGGGCACAAAATAAGGAAGAAGTAATGTCTGGAAAATGGTAAGTATGGAAGTACAGTCTACAGTACCCGCATCGGGGGGATTGGGGGATTGTTTGGGATTTTTTGAGATTTTTGGGAAATTGTGAGATATTTTCTTACTTAGTGTGGGTCTCTGTTAACGGAATGTCCACACGAACGTCTATCCGGAGTCACGATATGCCTACCGGATTTGGCCGTGGGGTCCCTTTCCTCAGTAATAGCGACTGAGTGAAGGTTGGTTTCATCCATGTGACGGCTGTGTGACTTGTTACTACTGGCGCCTGAATCCCGGCAGTCTCCGATCGTCGAAACGAAAGTCCTAAGGCCATTAAGCAGGATTGATTAGAAGCGCTAGTAGCGAGTTTATCTCTCACTGTTGGTGTCTTTGTCTGGAGGGAAGCCTAGCCACAAACATTGTTTCGGAGTTCAATAACCCGTACATCCCATGTCTTCTGACAAATACCTGGTGGCCTCTGGCATTCTTGGTGTGCAGGGTGCCTTCAAGACTCTCAGTTGGAAGCGTGATTCGACGAATATGTTTAATTTTGGGATCGTTTATCTTATTGCCTGGCTCACTGCAGCTTGAGTCCGGGTCACTGAGATTTATGGTCAAAATGAGGTATGTAATCTATTTTCTCGTTCCCAAACTGCACATCAAATAAATGGATTTGATTCAACACAGAGCTCGGCGATCGTCCTTCTAGTAGCTGACGAAGACTTCAAGTGGGCCCTTCGAACTTTCGTTGGGAAACACGAGGTCACCATAGGCTCGGTGACCCATGTCGCCTTTGTCCAGAGGTGCCAGGCCAAGTCTCCCATCGAGTTGCAGGGGCTAGGTATGTATTTCCACTACTGTAATATCCATTTACTGTGCTTACTGTGTTAATACTGTCATCTAGGCTTCGAAAAATTGGGCCAGAGCAACATATGGAGTCGGTGGACAGGCCACAAGCTGAAGAAGAGAACCGAATTCGACTTTGTCACCACAGCAGAGAAACGAATAGCGCTAATTCGTTCGTTTGGAAATCTCCCCCAGCCCTGGTCTCCTGCGCATTCGATCATGAGTCATCCGCCCATGCCAGAGCTGTGGTATGTTTGGGTGGACGTGGCTAACTCAAAACGATCCGCAACAGAGGAATCCCTGTCCCCCGATGCCCCTCACAAGAAACGTTGCTGAATCGAAAATGGAAAACTCGGCGTTAGTCCTACAACCATAGACAATATGGGGGTCAATTTATCTGGTGCCAGGAGTGGGGGGGCGGGGAACATGGCAAAGACGGGCAACGTGGCCGTGGAGGGGGGCGCGGCGCAAGCTGATGTGCAGATGGATGGGCTGCCAGCAACCGTGCGCAATAATATACCTCCATATATGGAGGCACATTGGTGTGGGCACTTCCTCGAAGATTGTGTTTTTTTTTTGTACTAGCCCTTAATCATTTTCATTCTCAAGCATCCCATTAATACACATAACACACATTTGACTATTGATATCGATGCAGTAACGTATTTCAATTAAGAGAATGACGGCGACAAAAATTACAAGTTCATTCAATATTGCCGACATTACTCATGCGCTGGACTAGGAAGGAGAGGTTGGCCAGGAAGTGATTGAGTTTGGCTTCCAATGCGTCCTTTGCCTTGGTCATCGTGTGAAGAGCCTCCTCCATTTCCTGCAATCTCTTCTCCCCCGCTTCCTTCTCTCTCATCATTGCACACAGCACATTTTCCATATCGTGAAGCTCCAGTTCCAACGATGTGATTCGTCCAGCCATCTCCGTGACGGAAGTCGAACGCACTTGGGTGGGAAGAGACGAGGGTGTTTGAGAGAAGCGAGACGAGGTCGCTTGAGTGGAAGGAGACGAGAGAATCTGAGTCGTCGACGAAGGCTGCTGCGTGCGGCTCGCTGGTGGGTGGGCCGGATTGGATGGCGGTTGAGGACCGTAGTGATCAGACCACACTGTGAATCATCAGTTTGAGTACTTAGAAGAACAAAAATTGGCTGAGACTGACACCAAAAACAGCACCCCCCATGTCCAAAGTGTGCCCTTTCACACCTCCAGAACCATCTCCCGTTGTTATTAGAGGATCTAGAGCGTACCGCCAAGGCTATATAGTCCAATCGTCGTCAGTTATCGATGACAATCAATTGAAGCGATAAGTCAGCTATATCAAGAAGTTCCGGATTGTACTTATGACGTAGGGGGTTCTCTGCACAATGGCAGATGAATTCCCCGTCTACATAGAGGACGGAGTCTTTGCGTAGCATTGTCGCAAAATTAACGCGATGAAAGACGCCGGAAAACGCACTGGACGTCAATGCAGGTCAACAACCTGGGCTGACTGAGGCTCGTGGGTGTAAACGATGCTAGAAGTCGAGTCGGATCGACACCTAACAAGGTAGATGATGATAGTGGGTCACCAGAGTTTTCCGAAATAGAGATCGGTTCACTCTGACGCCTCAAGTCCACTCCGGCCTTTTTTTTAGAGCCTCAGTAAGTCCTAAGGTGGTGGACGTCGGTTTTTCCTGACGTTCAGCACCTTTCTTACCCCGAATCGAAGGCTTTTCACTTGCACTCAGTATTTGTCTCATACCCTGTGTCAAAATATTGTCTGATCGGTTTGGTCTGACGCCTCAAGTCTAATCTGACTTTTTTTAGAGCCTCAGTAAGTCCTAAGGCGGTGGACATTGGTTTTTCCTGACGTTCGGCGCCTTTCTTACCCCGAATCGAAGGCTTTTCGCTTGTGCTCAGTATTTGTCTCATACCCTGTGTCAAAATATTGTCGGATCGGTTTGGTCTGACGCCTCAAGTCTAATCTGACTTTTTTTAGAGCCTCCGTAAGTCCTAAGGCGGTGGACATCGGTTTTTCCTGACGTTCACCATCTGTCTTGCCCTGAATCAAAGGTTTTTCGCTCGCGTTCAGTATTTGTCTCATACCCTGCGTCAAAATATTGTCAAGGTCAGTGCTGGACGTCGGGTCAATCCAACGCGAGGTATCCTATCTGACATGTGTTTTGTGAAAAAAAAAAACCATCGAGTTCAGTGCTGGGCATCACTTTGTACCGACGCTCGGTATCCTGTCTGATGTGTTTTTTCTTCACACAACAATCGTCAAGTTCAGTGCTGCACATCGCTTTGCACCGACATTCGGTATCCTGTCTGACATACTTGCCGAATCCTCCAAACTCATATAATAATCGGCGGTTTGTCGAAATCGCCCATCGCATTGCCAGGTCCCATGAAGAAATATTCGTGTCAAAGTCGAGCAAAATACCCAAAAGCTGAAGTTGTTGCACAAGGCCCTTCCGGATTTGTGTTCTCACGAGAACCTTCGGCCTCTCAATCAGATACAGCACTTTCCTTCGACATCTGTAGTGCTACTCCGTCAGAGTTTGTTGCACAATACCAGCTTAATCTTGATTACGAGCCTTGGCTGGCTCCCGACCCGCATATCCATGTTGTAACGAAAGAGTCGAGGCATGCCAGGCGGAAACATGCGCAAGCCGCACGCTGGAGCCAGACGGTTCTACCGATTCTCATAAGACCGTTTATGCGTTGGAAGCATGAGCAGGCATCATCACACCGATCGCCAAGTTTCCTGGAGCGCGGGATTGTCAATGTATGCTCCTGCATGACGCATCCCAGGACTCTGAAGGTTGTGTGTGTCTCGATCAAAGGTATGCATATTGCTTCCCCCATCTGTCAGGGCCACGCTGCGACGAGAGCACCAAACAAATATAAACACAGATAATTCCGGCTAAGTCCGGTGTAAGTCCGGCTAAGTCCGAGAGAATCCGGGCAGGAATGAGATAACGAAGATAGGAGGGGACGGAGAGGCAATCCAGCAGCCCGGAAGGGACTAGGCGGAAACGAGCACAGCGGTCCTTAAGCTCGCGGAGTCAACTGGAAAATACTCAGACCTGTAGTCCGGAGTAACAGCAGAAATCCTGAGATTATGTAATACGAATATGGAATACATGAAGGCTGACCTGTAGTCCAGAGTAACAGCGGAAATCCTGAGAGACCAAAGCTGGGGTCTCTGGACTTCGCTCTTGGACTACTTATACACGATGACTATACTACGGGGGAGTGATCGCTAAACTGGAGGTGGTTACAAGGGGGACAGGAACAGGAACAGGAACAGGAACTCGGCCAGGGGGTGAACCGGAAGCAATGGGAAATGAAAGGGAAATGAAAAGGAAATGAAACCAAGATAGGGTTGGACCGGAGTCAAACTGGAATCAAGCCGGAAGCAAAGTGGACTTGGGCGAGGGAAATAAGTGGAGAACTGGACTGGAGGTGGGCGGACGAGGACCGGAGTTGACCGGAGTAGACCGGAGTAGACCGGAGTTGGGGGCGAACCCTGACACCATCTGTTATGACACCTTGACTTACAGTAGATTATATAGCCCTCTACAATATTGAACTCTCACTTTGCAACCACTCCCATTCGGCACCAGAGCAGCTCATGGAAATCGGCTATTTCCCATGTGCTCCAGTATATCCTACGCTTGCTGTGAGCTTGGATATGCTGGAGTTAGTCTCGATATTGTTTGTCCATTCTGCACCAAATGAAAGAGCATGGGCAGCGACCATCACGAAATACCTCAAGAATCGTGGTCACGAATTTTCAACTGGAGATTCCTTGCGGCGATGGTTTGCCGCTGCCCTGGCGCAGTATCAAGTCCTGATACAGCTTGTGGATGGAGAGATGGATAGGATCACTGATGATATCAGGGGAACAAGATCCTGTAGGACAATTGCGCTTGATGAAAAGTCACCTGTCCACATGCGCAAGTACCCAAATGCGCAGACATCCACGGGACCTACTGCGATGCAGGATAGTAGTTCTACTGATTCCTCTACTTCCCATGGCGACATCTCTACCTCCAACAGTAGTCCCGTCTCCCACCCACGAGAGTGTTCCGCCACCTACCTTCGACATGCTTGTCCCCTCTGTTTTGGTGGCCTTAATATGGATGCTGGGAACACGAGTGTGGATCTCATCGTGTGTCTGGATGCAAACTTCCAGTTGAAGCGGAATCGGGACAGAGACCAAAGACAGGAGTACAAAGGCCAGGCCGGGTCTCTAGACCCTGAAGTCACTTCACCACGGACTATCTTCCTTAGTGAATCGCAGATCCGGGTGTGGGAGGAAAGGGTTGAGGCCGTACGCCCCTCCAGACCAAAGTCAGGGGATAAGTGAAAGGCCAAGGAGATGGAGACAACTGAAGCCGACTTGATGGACTGGAGGCAGGGCTACTGAGATTGAGCCTGGAATGAATTTGCCAAATGCGACATACGATGCATGTCGAGATTCATTCATTGCGCCGATGGTGACCAGATCAAGGCCTCCTCAACTTTTTTTGACTCAATGGGTGTCATGGCAATGCTTTGTCGCCACGACCGTCCTCTATTGTTGGCAAATTTAAAAACTGCAGGCGAAAAACAGTTCTACGCTTTCGCACTCATATCCAGCCTTGATGAACTCATTGCCGGGCCATTGGAGAGTTGGGATTCTCTACGACATCGGGTGCCAACTGCATCACACCCTCCAGAAATGGGATTTCATGCCCCAATTTTTCCATCAACTTGTGTTTGCGGTCTCTATCTTCCATGCTTATGGTCACCAGTGGGCATGCCAGCTTTGGTACCACCCTCGAAAGGCCGAGCTATGGGGCTTGTCGGATGGGGAGGGATGCGAACGGTTTTGGAGCGAGCTCCGAAAGTTAATCCCAGGTCTCAGGGTCACTGGGGTGCGCTACATGGTTTAACAGACATCTCATTGTCATTGATATATGAACTTTACAACAGCATCACTCGATGCCTTTTCATTTTGGATCGTCAGGTGGAGTACATCCATGAGATGAAGCAGGCTGGGATGGGCAAATGGTTGCGAGATCGAGTCCATCGAGCTAATGAGCGTCTTAATGAGGTGTTGGCAGTTGTGGATGCATGTCCTCATCAGTTGGACTTAGATGGACTGCTGGCCCAGTTCAAGGAACAACGTGAGTTCCAAACTAAATTGGTTGACCGTAAGTAGCTCCCTTATTGTGGGATTGAGAATAATGCTAATGTCAAGTCTTGTAGGGCAATCGCGAACAAAAGGGACGCAGGCAATTGAGCAAATATTAGCGCTTGAGGGGGCATTGGAATCGCAGCGGGGGATCTTGGTGATGCTTTCGAAGGAGTTAGGAGGCTTAGTGAGGGATGATAGTGTCGGAGGTCAAAGCTTGCACGAGGAGTGGAAGGAGAGGGTTCGGATTGCCAAGGACTCAATATCACACCTTGAAGAGAACATTGCCAAGAAGATAAAGGCTCTTCGACTTCAAGATCGCACATCTGCAGACTGACTGGCTAGTCTCAAGAAAGACAAGTGGATCAACCTTCAACTCAATATACGAGTTCTTCGAGACCAGTTGCTCAAGAAGCTTCGTGCACGAAAGTTTGAGCTTGCCAACTTAGAGCGTGCCCACACCAGTCGGGCCATGGGTATGTCATTCGTTATTGTCAAAGTCTGGATCTCAGAAACTAATAGGGATGAAGACCAGAAAACCAAGGCGCATGTCGAAAAGGCTGTGAAGCACCGAGCACCAGGCATTGATGTGACACTGAACAAGTACAATGCCTTGCGGAAGGATATGCTAAGGGAACGGGGAAAGAATGGTGTGAAGAGGGATGCCTATGTTCCCCCGGAGCTGTCGATAGAGGGATTATACAAGTTGGATGTTGATCAGGACATATGGCAAAATGCGGACATGGCAGACTTCGAGGGAGGGAAGGTTCCACTATGGCTCTCAGATACGGAGGTTCGGGATGGGATACGGGCTGCTCAGGAGGTTGAGAGCTGTCGGGAAGAGCTTTTCCGATGTGAACGGGAGCACTCAAACCTTCGTCTATGGCTTCTGAATGACTATGAGGCGGTACGACGAGTCTTTGAGTTCAGCAAAGGTATGTACTACAGGTTTAAATCCAATTCATCTACGCTCATGGAATTATCAATTCCTAAAGATGATGAAGTTGCATTCTTTGCACTTCTTCAACTTTGCATTCTCTATGATTGGATGAAGACTTGGGAACGGGACTTACTGGGGATTCCTGCCCCTGCTGGTGTGGCTGATTGGAAAGATATTTTGGAGCCACCCCCAATCCATCGTGCCTGGGCATGTAGGCAGGGCCAGCAGGAGAATCGAAGTCAGGTTAGTATTGATGATGGTGATGCAAGCTCGGATGATGAAGATAACGTGGAATTGGAGCCAGCGGGAGAGACTGATGATGCGGACTTAGTAAATGACTTGGATCATGTCATAGGGACCAGTGACTTCTTGGATTAGACTTAGAGTAGGGGGGATGAACATGTACGACATAGTAAAGATAAATGCTAGTAACTTCAACTAAGTGCCTTGTAAGCTACCCAAGTTGGGCCCAAGTCTCACACTATTTTCCGAGTTGATGAACTTGAACCTAAATTTGGGCCCAAGTGGACCCAAAAGCTTCTCATGCCGCTACAATTATTGATCTTTAGGCTGATGTTGGGCCCAACTATCTATGGGCCTCCATAGGTACCTATTCTGCCCCATTTTTCTACCTTTCATTGATAATAAAAGTGGCAGACCAGCCTGGATGAGAGTTAGGAGAAATGAACATCATTTTTCCAACAGGCAACATAGTTTTTACATGGAGAGAAAGGAGAGCAAAGGAGAAGTCTTTCCTTCAGGTGAGAGAGATGGTACATTGGGGCGAGCACATATTTCTTTTTGTTTTTAATGAGAGAGAGGAAGAGGATGGGAAAGGAAGGGGAGAGGATGGAGGACTGCGTTGGACGAGGTATATGTACTGCGAGGCGAGGACAAGTTGTGGTGATGGCCTACCAGCCGTTCGTGTCATTGTCCGATTCGTTGGTCACCGGGTTGGATGGAAGGTCCGTTAGTTCGTACACAGTTGGGGTGTCTTTGAATTCGGCCCATTCGTCATCCTTTAAGTCATACTGAATGTCATGCACGTATTTCTTGTAATATTCAATGGCTCGGTCATCAGTCGAGATGGAAGGGGCGAGATCGTGTGAAGCGCAGAGGGATTCAGATAGCTTGGTGAGTGCAGGGGCGATATGACGATGGAGGATGAATGCTGTGTATGGGGTGTCTAAACGATGCTGTTGTCGCACGATATCTGCTGCTTGGATAAATATTTTAGTGAGACGGTCGACTTGGGTAACATGGTGATACGTAGATGGATAGAGTAGCCGATTGCGCCAATTGGTTACACACTGCTCGTGTTGTAAAAGTTTGAGGTCGCGTTTATCGAGGTCTTTGGCTTTCGCCTTGAGGTCGGCTTCTTGTTGATGTAGGGTTGCCGAAAGAAGAGAGAGGGGTGGCATGAGAGAATCCATTTGCAGGTTGTGATTGGTGATGGTGCGACTTAACTGGTCAAGTAGTTCCGCGTTGTCCTTTATATCTTCCTTTCGCTTCTCTTCATACTCGCGTTGGACCTCATCGAGTTTCTGCGCTGCGTTGTACTCGCGATCTATAATCGCTTGTCGATAGGACGGCCATGCGCGGTAAGAGTTGGCGTTTTTACCAGGTCGCGGTATACTGATTTTATGAAGGCTGCGGGGTGCGTGAGGAGGCTGGGAAGGAGAATAGGACCGATGGGAAGGATGATATGAGGAGCGAGTGCTTTTCGAGGTGAGAGATCCCGTGGGAGAGTCTGAGGACTCGTGTAACTGCTGCGCAGTAGGGGTTGCTTGGCGACTGACGATGTCCTTTTGAGTCGATTCAGGTTCTTTCGAGGGTTGAGCGGGAAGAGGAATGAACGGAGGAAGTATAGCGCAGTGGGTAGAGATTAATAGTCTGGGGACGCAATGAAAGACGAGGGTCGACGGTTCGCTGGGTTTCGAGTGGTGCAAGTGGTTGCGCGTTGGTAGAAGATTCGTTGATATTGTAATTCCTGACAATAGCATGCGAAGAAGAGATCGAGTCGGGCCAAAAGGTCTGTTTTATTGTTAGCGATGTCTTTTGCGGATGTCCTGCATTCCATACCTCGTCGGTTACATTTTGTTCCTTTTTAACTTGAGACGAGAGGAAGATGTCGCCGTCCAGGTTAAGTTCTACGAGCGGTGTGGGTGGAGTAGGAGAGGGAGCAGGCGTCTGGATGTATTCGAATGTGTAGCTTTGTACAGAGCTCGCGGTCGAGTCGAAATGAGTGGAGTCGGACATGTCGAGATAGGATGGTTTTGATGGGTACGATAGGATGCGAAAAATGGGCTTGGGTATCGTTGGTTAGCTGTTGTGTCGCTTTTATACTCGTCAGGCTTACTATACTCGCGTTTTGACGTTATTTAGCCATTCCTTGCCATAGTTTAGATATTAGCTGTGATGATTTAGTCGACAGGTCGATGGAGTTGTTGCGCATGGACGATAGATACCGAATGGAATGAGAATGAGGAAGAGATGGAAGATGAAGGGTCGCCAGGTTCGTTACGCCATATTATTAAGTTAAAACTTCGCGATAGTTGGTCAGGAGCGCAGAGGATCACATAGTCACATAGAGAAAGGAGCCAGAAGAAGAGGGGGATCGATTTTGATGCGGCTGCAGGTTTTTTAAGACGGTTGAAAAGAGTTTTCGTAGGTTTCGGCACATTCCGTGATTCAACATTTCATGGCTCTAGGGGCGTTAATTCGGGATTTTCTTTGCCTCATGTCTCTAGGGTCGTCTTGAATTCATAGTTTTAGTCGTAGTCTTGTGATGCGGCTTGTAGAAAATGTTTCAGGGATTTCCTTTTTAAGAATTGAATTTTCCTTTTAAGGAGTCTCTTCAGGGGATTCGTAAGCGGATTCGGAGATCTGGGGCTCCTGCGAGGTGTTCCCTAGGAGTTCTTGTAGAAGGTTCCTTCGTTTCCACTCCACAATTTTGTTTTCCCAATAGCCCCACGAATCTGTGGCTCTCGGCGGCGGCCAAAGATAGGTTCTTAATTGATTTTCTGGTCCAAGCGATACCGGAAAGTGTTGTTTCGTCGTAATTGTTGTTCCCCTATATTTCATAGCTTGGTCCATATTTTTCGTGTATTTCGCCATATTATTTTGATTTAATTCATGGTCCGTGGCGCTGTGGCTCTCGTTTCCGGCGGTGTCCATTGTGGCTATTTGGTCGCGCATATGGTATTTCTTTAAACGATTGCCGGCGAATACTCCATTGATCGGGGTCCCATCTAATTCTGCCAGTTGATAGGATCCGCGGGGGTGGTGATGCTGAACTCGGTATGGCCCAATCCACCGTATTTCCCCTTTTCGTCCATGTTGCATTTGTAATACCGAATTGTATACCAACACAATTGTACCCGGTTGATAGTTTCCGTCGACCAATGTATTTTCATTTCGTCTAGCATAATCCTGAGCGCTTCGAATTCTTGCTTGAAGGACGGTATTTGAGGCGGCTTGAATATCCTCGTCTCTATGCGCCAATTGGATTCCGCGGATTCCTAGTAGTTCTTCCGTGGTTTGGATAGTTCCCCATTTTAATGTGTACCATGATGCGTCTGTAATGTCGAATGGAAACACGTGATTTATTCCGTAGAGTAGGTAATAGGGGGTGTAGCCGGTCGTTCGTTTTACCGTCACTCGGTCCGCCCACATGCATGAATAAAAATAGTTTGACCATTTGCTCGGGTTTCCTCTGCATGCAACGAATAGCGAGTTTATCCAGGTCCTGTGCCCGCGTTCTATCATTCCATTTGCTTCCGGGTGATAAGGGGCAGCTCGGACTATAGGGACATTATATTCATCCGCCATTGTTTGAACTAGTCCGTCGAATTCCGTTCCGTTATCCGTTGTGATTTGTAATACGCAGCCGAACCGGCACATGACGTCCTCGAATAGAAACCGGGCGACGTGCTTACTTGAGGCCTTACGTAACATTTTTGCTTCCAGCCATCCGGAGAGATCGTCCCGAAGATCCACGATATATTTGAATCCGCTTGATACCGGCATATGGACCGTGTCCATATTAAATTTACGTAATATGGTATTAACGTAGGTCGGGCTTAAAGTGATTTTTGGTCGGGTTGTAGACCTTAATTGGCATTCATGGCATGTCCGGCAATACCAGGCCACATAGGATAGCATATTCGGCCAAAAGAATCTATCGGATAATTTCTTGAAAGTCGGTCTCGTCCGCGGTGGCCTGATTCGTCATGTGCAGCCTTACATAAGCGAGCTCGATCATCCGGGTTTTTGATCACTTTTAATGGTAATTGGCCATTTCTAGGTCTTCTCCACAGGGTTCCTTGATACATAAAATAGTGTTTGGTGGCCTGGATGAATGTCTTGGTGTTCTGGACTCCTGGGGGTATTTTTATGTGTTCCAGGTAGTATTGAATCCTTTCCCAATAGTCTTTTCCATCAGAATCCTTGAGTTTGTGAGGGTGTTCTTTAATTTCTGAATCAGTTTCTGGGTGTTGGGACTGTGAATGTTGGGAGAGTGATTTGGGATGGTTTTGAGCAGATGAGTGGGCTTGATAGGAGAGAGCCACAAATCCACCACTTCTTGTTGTGTTCTCTTGGGGCTTGATTGAGAGTACTGTGTGATTTTGCCTGAATTCAATGATGTCTTCATAGGATTCCCTTTTGATTCTTGTTGCTGATAGTCTGGATGCTGAGGAACTATGCATAACCCAGTGTTCATATTCTTCAAGAAATCGTGGCCCAGTGATAAAATGGCCTGGTTCATCTGGTTCCAGTTCATCTTCTGAATTGGTTGAGTCATTTTCGTGTGCTGGGCGCCTGGATAATCCATCTGGACCTTGGTGTTTTGTTGCAGGGACATGAACCAATTCAAAATCGAATAGCTGGATATAGGAAATCCATCGTGACATAGCTGCGTTTGGTAATCCTGGTGTGTTGATAGTTTGTTTTAGGAATTTGGCGTCCACTTCCACTCTAAAATGGATTCCCCAGAGGTCATTTCTTTGGGCTTTGAGTGCCTTGAATAGTCCTTTTAATTCGATTTGTGGCTGGGAATACTTGGTTTCAGCCTCGTTGTTGGTTACTGATCCAAAGACAATGGGGTGACGTCCATCTTCCAAGGTTTGATATTCGATCCAGCCTACTGCAATGATGGAGCTGTCCACTGCAAGTGTTACAAGGCCATAATCTGAGGTGCGTTCGTCTTCTTTTAACACTCTGGCTATGTCGATGTTCAAGGATTTTCGAGCAGGAAGGTTTGTGGAGGCTTCCTTTAGCTGATTCATGGCTTCTTCAGCTTGATCATTCCATTCGAATTCATTGGGGTCTTCTTGGTGAGTAATGTGAGAGGTTTGGCTATTTTGGCAAATTGCCAAATCCAATTTCGAGCAACTCCAACTGTTCCTAGGAATCCGCGGACTTGTGTCACATTCGTTGGGCATGGCCAGTTCTTTATTTTCGTGATGATTCCATGGTGGGGTCTTCTTCCTTCCATTGAACAAACATTCCCCACAATGTGTATGAGAGGCGTCGCGAGTACGAGTTTCGATCCAGAGGCCGTACATCCAGCTTCGATGAAGGTAGCGAATAATTCGTCAACGACCTGAGCGAATTCCCATATGTAACGTCGAATCTTTGGGTTTTCAGAGATAGGTTCATCATTGTACCGCGTTTTTGGTCCTTTTCCTGCCACATCATCCACAAAGGCTTCAGCTCTATCTGGGATCATAGGCCTGATCATGTGTGTAACTGTTTTCATGAATTCTTGCATGGAGTTCGTGTATCCTTGGGGCAGTGTTGTGAGCTTTACAGGACCCAATGGTGAATCGCTTGTCGTGAGTTCTTGGGATTCTTCTGCCAGTCGTCGTCCATCATATCCTGCATAGAGATCTGCGACAATATAGACCGAGTGTCCCACAAAGCTGTCTGCAAAGTCATTGATGTTTGGTGGCAATCCTGAGTCTTTAACTGAGACTGCGTTTAGGGGTTGTAAATCATGGACGATTCGAATGCCTCCTTTAGGTTTTGCTACTGCGAACATTTGGGAACGATAGGAGGACCACGATGTTTTGTACTTCCCAGCTGCCAATTGATCTTTGATCATCTTGATGAGTGTGGCGACAATAGCTTTTGGTGGACGAATAGGAGGCAGTTCCCATGGAATGTGAGGGACTGTTTCCATAACATAATCTGGGAAGTATTCTGTCTTGAAGATTCCTCGTTCAGATTCGTCAAATGCAAGACCCCTTTCCCTTTGAGCAACCACATAGAGCAGCAAGTCCAATTCTTCTTCTGAAAGGAAGTCGTTGGGGATATTGTCGATTATCTTTTTGACTCGTTCTGGGGTAAGCTTCTTGGTGTACTGGAAGTCTTTCAAGCTGGGGGGATGCGTGGGGAGAATGAGAGGTGTTATCAATGGAAGATCCTTGTAGGGAAGACGAATGACTGGTTTTCGAGTAACTCCTAGGGGTATTGGATTTTTCTTCTTATCCACAGTCTTGTACTTTGTCTTCTTTGCATTCCTGATGACCTGGCCAATGCGATAGCTGAAGTTTTCCGCTTTTTCGGGATATTTGTTGACGAGGGTTGACTTCAATTTGTTGTAAACGCGCACAAGGTTATCCTCAAGCTGATTTCCTGATGCTGCGGAGGACGATTTCCAAGTTTCGTGAAGATACCGTGCAGATACGCTTTCCTTGTTTATGACAGCATCCATGAGGTACTTGTTCGTGCTTGGACTGAAATCCTTTGTGCGCGTTTCTGGGAGTCATAAGGCCTCTGACAATTCCCTGCCAAACATTGGAACAAATGGCGAGTTTCCTTGTAACGATTGGTCAGATGGGGTTGCCTCTGTGTGATAGTATTCGTAATTTTGTAATGGGGGTTTGGGTGCAGTTCGAACCAATGATACTCCATTTGTTTTATATCGATATTGCGGCTGTGTTGGGCTTGGTTTGCTTGTATCTGGGGGCCATTCGTCTGGTGGTATCACTGCTGCTGCAAGAACGAGTTTATCCTGTTCTCTGGATTCATTCATAAGGGCATGGAGAGAGACTGATGATCCTGATGGGTTCCCTTTTTCATAGACTTGAATGTCCATTCCATGGATTCCGTTCGTAGCTCCTTCGTATTTGATTTGGGCACCAACTCCTACCAGCCAGGGTTGTCCAAGGAGTATATCATGGCCTTCGAAGCTTCCCTTTTTGACAAAGAAGTGATGATCGAATCGTATTCCTCCTATTTCGATTGGGACATTTCGACAGCATCCAACTAGAGGTTCAGGTCCACTGTTGATTCCTTGCAATGACCAGTTTTGTCCATCATAGTCTATTGGGATGTTTAACCTCTGCTGAACTTCCTGGGAGATGAGGTTTAATTCGGATCCAGTGTCGATCATGAGTACAACGTCTTTAGTTCCATTTTGTCCTGTGGCCTTGGCTGCAATCTTTCCTGTGTCCATAGCAAATAAGGGGTTTGGTCCAAGGATTCCTACGAGATTTACTTGTGCTTGATGATGATTTTGCGATTGTTGTGGATATGGCTCTTCATCAAGGTCTTTGGTCATCATAAGATCGTAGTAGTCCTCCAATTCTGCTTCATCATCAGAGTCATAGTCAGAGGCTTCCATCGTGGGAAAACGCGGTTTTAGAGTAACATGATTGACTGTGAGTGGCTCTCGATGTTTAGGATTATATTCGCGTTTGAGCTTTAGTCCAGCTGCAAGTATTTTGGCAGGTCCATGGGCTGTTCCAAGGAAGTCTCCAAGAGTTATTTCGACTGTTTGGTTTAGCACCTTCTTTGCTATCTCCTTGTCTTCACAGGCATCCTGAAAGTCTGTGGTAAAACGATATGTTGGAGGATTCTTGGGGATTCGTTTTTCTGGTCGAGCTATTTCGATGTCTATCATTTCTTCTTGGGGATTGGTTTGAGAAGGATGAGGTCTTTGACGAGCAGGTTTCTCTGCAGTAGGTTCATTCAGAACTGAAGAAGGCAGTATTCCAGGTGGATAACTTGGTCGCGAAGGATTTTCTGGAGCTGGTTGTACTGGTTCTGGGTTCATTGGTAATGAGTCTGGCTGGTTAACAGGAGGTTTGTCTTGTGTTGGACCGCGCGGAGGCACATCAACATACATTCGATTTTTAGGACGTTGATTGGTTCTATCTCCCATTGGGTTATGACGATAATCAGGTTTGTTCGTCTTGGCAGCTGGCGCAGATATAAAGGGGCCTGCTGCTATCGCATATGAGTGTGTCGTGAAGGGAGAGCATCCATTTTTGTCAACAATACTGATTGCTCCAGTGGTTCGTTGATGAGGAGATTCCTCTCTAATCCATTTGATGTTGTCCACGATGGCTTGTTTGATTCCTCCCTTTCCTGCTATTCCTCGTGGCAATTGGGTGTCATCCATCTTCACAAGCCTTCCTTGATAGAGTACTTGATGATGCCTTGTCGAACCATAGCCTGAGCATCTGGGCAGTTCTTCATTCCAACATTATGTGCTCCAGTCTTGTCACAGAACCAACAGAGAGTTGCACCAGCAGACATGTTGGGACCTTGGGTATGATTAGATCCGAGTGGCTGATTGTTTGGATAGGTAGCTGGACTTCCTTGTATCCATGTTTCTGGATGGGTGGGTTGCATATAAGGACTAGGAGTTGCCCATTCTGCTGTGACTGTGCCATGTAGATTTTCATCTGTTAAAGGATTGTGTGAGGTGCTGATTTGTTCTGTCACATTGCAAGTGATGGGATGACTATAGGCTTCAATTTGGTGGAGACTTTTTTAATGGAGAAGGTGATATGGCCACTCACTTTCACTATCAGAGCTGCTGTCTTCCTCTGCACTTTCTGAGGCTTCTGATTCATCTGAGGCGTCGCTATATCTGCTGCGCAATTTGTAATAACTAATCCTAGGTTTAGACTTCTTGGCCTTTGTTGTGGTTCGTGGTCTATCCTTGTTGAGATGTCTGAAGTTGTAATAGAGATCCTCTTTGAGTATGGTCTTCATAGTGTCATAGGCTGTTGTGCAGTCCAAGGGTTTTGTGTCATCGAATCCTGGGACATAGTGACACAATGGGAGTATGATCTTCTGGAGACGTTGTGGAATCCCTTGCCAGAAAAGGTCATCTTGGTCTCGCTGGCTAGGACTTTCTTTTCATCAAGACACTGCACTTGAGTGATAAATTCACGATAGTATTCGTCCAGGTCTGCCTCGTTGACAATCGTTCTCTTCTGTTGGCAGAAGTCTGCTAGTCGTTCTCGAGTGTATCGTTGTTGCCTGTCTGTCTGCCCATAAAGTTTCCTGAGACGTGTAGCCAGGGCTTCAAAGGTTGTTGGGTTCTTAACTTCTGGGAGATTCTTGAGAAGTTCAGCTTCTTTGTTGCTGCAGAATCGTATAATGTTCTTGCACTTCTTGTGGTCATTGTAGAGGGCATCATCGCAGCAAGCTTCATAGTCAAGGAGGAAGTTGTCGAGACGTTTTCCCTTAAAATGCAGAGCATCTCTACCAGTAGGCCAAGGCATAGCTCATGTATTTGCTACTCTGGCCATTGTTTCTGGGTCTGTGGATGTTGTCACGTTGTTGGTGTGGAATGTCTTTGGAGAGGTGAAAGGTTTATCAAAGTGAGAGTTACCCCTGTAAGGACCACCAGTTATAGAAGAAGGGTTGGGAGCTCCGATGACTGTCAAATCAAAATCTGGTTCAGCCAGTGTGTAGATGGGAGACTGTATTTCTGTTGTTATTCATTGGGCTGGTTGCTTCAATGGTTGATCACACTCTGCAAGACGTGTATGGTGTTAGTGGAGAATAGGAAGGGATATGGACTAGCTGTAGTCAATGATATATTGTTTGGATGCTTGTAGAAGGCTTATACGTCGTGTGGATGCTTATAAAAAGGCTTATACGTCATGTGGGATGCTTATAGAAAGGCTTATATGTCTGGGATGCTTGTGGAAAGGCTTATATGTTGTTTGTGTTGTGTTGGTCTGTTTACTGATATTTGTGTATTATTGTTTACGTTCTCCTGGTCAAAATGCGGATATCTGTGGGTTATAGACTGGTCAGTGCTTGGTTAGTCTTTGTTAGTATGTTTCTTTCTTCTTTCTTCAAAACCTGATACATATTTCGTTATGCTTACTTTTCCTTGGATGTCCAGCAACTCTAACCTTAGGTCCTGCAACTATCCTTGGCTTTAGTGATTTGCATAGAGGGCTACCAGTGGCTTTGTCTCAACAACCTTGAAGATGACTTAGCTCCAGATGGCTTATAGATAGACTGTTCTTTAGAGGCAAGCAGAAAAGTTGACAGTGGTTGACAGTAATGATTTCCAGAGAGGAGATGATTGTGTAGGGGGACAGGAAATCTACCAGCTTTTATACCTTTCTGAAGGTGGCTGTGTTTAAGAAATATGACTCCCCCATGGGTGAGTCATATGTGAGTCATATGTGAGAACAAAAGAAAAATAACAAGATGATGTAATAATGCGGTCATAGCTGAGTCATTCATAAAGAGAACAAAAGAAATCATGAGGAGTGATGTCATAGTGATGTCATTCATAAAGAGAACAAAAGGAATCATGAGGGGGGGGTGATGTCACCAATTTGCTGAGCATGTGGAATGCTTGGAGCATGTGGTCACTGACCATGTGGAGCATTCTGGAGGCGAAATGAAAGGATATCTCCGGGTTTTGGAGATTAATTTGAGCATAGTCCAGTGGTTAAGGTGTTTTGTTGTTGGTTGATAATGGGGACAAGTGCATAGGATGGGATTCGATGCAGAAACAGCAGTTTGCATCCGTAATAGACGTTCTTGGTATCATTAGATGCGAATTTTTCACAGCTTTCTGGGCGCGGTAATTCCGAGAAGATCTGGTGTAAACTGACAGAGAAATTCGTTTTTTACTGATGGGTGTTGATTCTGATAGTAATATTGCTCTGTAGAGTTCAGTTTTGATCTGTTCTTCGCATGCTCAGTACCGTCGGATGTGGATTTTTTATATCTTTCTAGGCGCGGTTGTTCCGAGAGGATTGAATGCGAACTGATGGAGAAATTCGTTTTTTACTGGAAATCCCAGATTTTGGTAGTAAAATTGGCCTGGAGAGTGCAGTTTTGGTCCATTTGACTTGTGTTTGGTACCGTTCGAAAGGTGTGAATCGTAGCTTTCTAAGAGTTATATGGGCGTACCTCTCCGATCAAAACTGACGGAGTTATAGAACGAATTCGATTTCCGTGCGTAGCCGTAATTAGTTTCGTAATTGGTCATGTGATCCTCCAATGGCTGGAAGTGGTGTGATTTCACATTTTCTGATACTGGATGTTTTTATCTTCCACAGCGGCTAGCATGAAAAGGTCGGGCCTGGGGCCGGTGGAAGGGATGAGGTGCGAACGTGGGTCGAAGTCAAAGGAGTGGAGATCCAGTGGAATACAGGCTCGGTGTATGGGGAAGGGGCTACTCGTCAGGAGGAGCTGAGTTCTCATCGTCCAGTTGAACTTCCCTAAATGCCCCCATTCGTCCAGATCTGCCCAGCTGTAGCCATACGGATCGCGGTGGTAGGGGGGAAGTCCTTGTACCCTTGGGAGGGGGCCCGGGAGATTGAGAGAGCGTATCTCATAGTCAAAGAATCGTGCTGAGCAGGGGAGGCTGGGACTACCGCCAGGCGGTTGTGCAGGGTTGTCCGACCAATCTGTGTATTGCTCGTGGTCATAGTCGTCACAGTCCATGTTCTTTCCCGGCATCGCATAGCAGCGGCCCTCCCAGATTCCTAAGTGTCATTACAACTCCTGGTCGGATGGCATGGTGGGGTTGGCTGAGATAGGTGGGGCGCCGCCTCATTGTATACTCATGGCTCATATCTCCGCTCCAGGATCTCCGCCTGCGGCTTCATCAGGGCCCCTGGTGGCCATGTTCCCTCTGTATTCCCTTAGTCTTGAGAACGCGTTGTGGAGGGCACCTTTGGGCTCGAATGTGTCATGCTCGGGCTGTATCCTTTCCAATGCACTAAGTACTCTTTACACCTCTGGCTAGAGTTGTAGCGATGCCCTACTATTTTTTCCACCTTGTATTCCTCTTCCATTGCTAGTTCTCTTAAGTCAGGCAATTTCACTTGTTCACTCTCATCTGGGGCTCTATAGTACTTTGTCAGGTGCTGGATATTAATGATGGGGTGCAGCTTATATTCCAGTGGGATGTTCAAACAATAGACGACTGGGTTTATCTTTTCGGTGACTGTAAAAGGGCCCACGCGCCACTGCAGGAGCTTCCATCCCGTACCTTTAACATCCACCAATTCTAGGGAATGAGGATTGAGGAGGACCTCATCCCCTTCCTTGAATTCCTCCTCTCTTCGCTTCGCATCGTATGCCTGCACTTGCCTGGCTTGCGCTTGCGCCAATGTGTCTCTCGCCTTAGCCCGGTGAACATCCAATTCCTCGATGAAGGGAGTCGCGGCCGCGCTGTGTGCGAAGAGGCGCTGTATCCCTCATGGGATGGGGTCAATGGCCTGCGCTCCCGTGTGGGGGAATAGCCCATGAGAAGGAAATTGGGCGAGTATCCTGTAGAGGAGTGAGGGGTGGAGTTGTAAGCTAATGCCAAGGGTCCCAGCCACTGTGCCCAACTTCCCCTATCGTTTGCAATGTATGCCCTAAGTGCTACTTCCAGCATGTCGTTGGCTTTCTCTGTCTGCCCGTTGGTCTGAGGGTGGTGTGAGGTTGAGAGCAGGAGATTTAGATCCAAGTGCTTAGCTACCGAAGCCCAGAAGGCTTTAGCCCACTGCGCGTCCCTGTCCGCAATCATTCGTTTGGGTATACCATACTTGTAGACCACATGGTTGACAAATAGTTTGGTGAATCCTTCCTGTTTCAGCATCGAGACTGTTGGGATGTATTGTACGTATTTCATGAGTTTGTCCACAATTACCAGCACTGCGTCGTGGCCCAGCGATTTGGGGAGACCCGTGATAAGGTCCAGTGAGACGACCTCGAAGGGTAGTAGCGGAATTGAGTGGGGCAGCAGCTTGCCATTAGGCCCCCACTTGTCGGGCTTCATTTTCTGGCATACGTCGCAGGTCCTTGTAAACTGGATGATGTCAGCCCACATCCTGGGCCAGTAAAACCGGGCAGCTAGGCGGTGGTAGAGATGTGATGAGCCTGCGTGAGCACTCTCCCATGGGCTGTCATGTCTCCTGTAGCAGGCGTTGGGTTTCCGATCTCGGGACACATAACCTGGCTACCCAATCCGCGTCGCGGAATGTGAGCAGTCCTTCTGGCAACTTATAAAACCGTTGGGCAGCTGAGACTTCTGCTCCCTCTGGCTCTGCAGCCCCCCAGGTTCGGCTGAAGCTTGGGTCCTCCTTGTAGCCATCTACAAAGGCCTGGAGTCTTCCTGGGCTTATGCTGATAGATAGGCCGTGAGGGAGCCATTCCCCTCCTGGAGGGTTGGCTCTCCTACTTCTCTCTTGCACGGCCCGCGACATTTCCTTCTCTAACCTTTCTTCTGTAGTCATGGAGCTTCATTTGCCCTTTCACGCTCCTTCCAATTCCAGTGCAATCCTGGACTGTGCCCTCATTGTTAGGAATACTGCCTTTTGCGCTGGCATTCGCTCCAGGTTCGTCTCCCATGCTTGTAGGGGTTGATTGGGTAGTGAAGCTGGTAGAGGTAGCGTCGGATCCTCCACGGGCGACTGGTGCGGCAGAATCCTGCTCAGCCTCGATAGAGGGTCGATGTTTGAGTGGGTCACTCCTGCTCGATGTACGATTTCGAGCCCTGGGAATGCTCCGAACACTGCCCCCCACGCCGCTAGTTGTCTGTTGGTGTTCTCATACATCCGAGCCCATTGTAACGCTGAGTGGTCCGTGATGATTATGTTTTTCTCTCCTTCTATAAATGGCTGGAAGCAGACTAGGGCTTCCTTGACTCCTAGGGCCTCCCGTTCCATAGTGGAGTAGTTCCTCTCGGCGCTCTTCAATAATTGGCTCCAGTACGCTATGACTCGTTCAACGAAAATGATCGTCTTTTCAAATTCTTGTGCCCAAGACCCTGGGTCTGGAACATCATTCGTTGCCTTCAAGGCTTGTCGTACTAGCTTCGGTATGGGATCCCCTTTCTGATATGCGAGTTTTATTCGTTCGTATAGTTTCATACCCTTCAGATCTTTGAGCTCTAAGGGCTGCACCTGCTGCAGGCTTGCTCCTATTGCTATGTCCAAAGCATCCGAATATATTCGATAAGGAAGTCCCTGCATTGGGTGGCTGAGAACTGGGGCTTGAGTCAATGCTTCCTTGATATCCTGGAAGGCCCACTCCTGCTCTGCCTCCCATGTCCAAGGGCTGTCCTTTTTGAGTAGGTTGAATAAAGGGGCTGCCTGATCCGAGTAGAATGGGATATAGTGCGAGAAATAGATGGCCATTCCTAGGAACATTTGTAAGGTGGAGCATGTGGAGGGGCGGGCCAGGTCGACCACTGCGCGGACTTTCTCTTTGTGTGTAGACAAGCCTAGTCTTGACACTTTCTGCCCTAGTAGCAGTATCGAAGTATACATGAAGTGGCATTTCTTTGGTGCTAGGGTCAGGTGGGCTTCTTCACACACCTGAAGTACTGCGTCGAGATGCTCCAGATGATCCTCGTATGATCTCGAGTAGATGACTATGTCATCAATGTAGACCAGGGTGAATATCCAGAGATACGGTGATAGGATTGACTGCATAAGTCTTTGAGAGATGGGGGGGCCGTTGCACAGTCCAAACGGCATTCTTTTGAACTGCCACAGTCCCCAATGAGAACGAAACACCATCTTTTCCTTATCTTTGTCCTCCATGTTCATCTGATGAAATCCGCTCAGTGCATCCACTGCTGATAGCACTTGCGCCCCCAATAGTGCCTGCAGGATCTCCTTCTGGTGGGGAATTGGAAACTCATCAGGGATGGTCTGAGCATTCAACTTGCAGTAGTCTACACAGAACCTAGGTTTCCCATTCCGGTATGCTATGACTACTGGCGTGCCCCACGGGCTCTTAGAAGGCTCTACGACCTCCTGCTTGATCCACTTCTCCATCTGTTCGTCGATCACCTTCCTTTTTGCTGGGGACACTCCATACATGGGCAGAGAAATAGGGTCCACCCTTTCTTTCAAACGGATCTTGGCTATCGTCTCCAGCGTCCTGAGATGATCATCGAAGCCAAATGCCTTTATACGCTTGCGGACCAGGGCAAAGGTCCTTTTCCAGATTTCTGGGGGTGCATCAGGGGAGATGTCGATGATTGCTTCTAGGTCTTCTTCCTGATATGTCATAGGATCTGGGGGCTCCAATGTCTTGGGGCCCCACAGTTCATCAAGCTCCTCAGGCTCTGGTATGGCCTCTTCGGGTCCTGTCTGCCTGGCCGGTCTTTCTGCCAAATCCTGTTCACCTAAGGAACCCTTGGCGATCTTCTGGACCAGTAGTGCATAGGCCCGTAATTTCCTCAACTGTGTCTTGTCCTGCCCACTGTCAAAATATTCGTTCAGATCGTGAAGGATCCCCAGCATGTCTCCTGCTCGTATCCATTTTGGCCAAGGTGAAGGGTTAGAGACCAGGAGGAATGGGTTGTCAGATCATATCAGGCAGGAAGGAGAGGCCAGGAAGTACCTGTTCTTTGAAGGAAGTATGACCTTCTTGATGAGCCATTCCTCTTGCCCTTGGAACTGGCCTCGCAACCCTATCTTCACCGAATGTCCCGGGGGAATACGAACGTCCTTGGCAGCCTTTACGAGGCAGTCTTTCTTGGAGGTAGAGGTAGGGCGCGACTGCTGAGTCCTGCCCCGTCACGAGGCTGCGAGGTACGCGTTTCTGTCTCGTATTCCTTCTGGATGCCTGGGTCTTATCTCCACGTTTAAAGCAGGTGGCGGAGTTGAGTAGGCTTGTATTGTAAATACACCTCGAGGCTGCCAGATAGACAATGTGGACTCTTGGGCCATGCGCAGGACCGAGACTTCATAGTTAACTTGGAAGTCCTCTCCTAGGAGGACCGGTACGTTCATCCCTGGGATGACATACGCTTCTTCTGTGAACTCTAGCCATTGACCTTCCTTCGACCGCATTAGGAAGGTTAGGTTGATGAAGCCTAGTATTCGTGCTTGGCTGGTAAGCTCGAACAGATTAAGCTTCATCCCTTTCTGGAGCTTGGGTCATGAAGGGAGGGCATGATAGCATTCCTCTGACAGCAGCATGATGTCTGCGCCTGAATCCAAGTGCAACTGCGTTACGGGTCCTTCTATGCTTCCCAGGCAGCCGTCCAGAACACTAAGGGCCATTATACCCAAGGCAGACCTTCCCTGAGGCATTGATCATGCCTTCACACACTGGACTGTGCTTATTCCTGGGGGACGTCCCCCTTCCTTCAGACCTTGGGGAAAAAGGGTCCCCCTCTGGCCTAGTGAGTGTGCAAATTTGCTCTCGGGGGTGGGATCGACTTGCACTCCTGTTAGTTCACTTTGCAGGTCATGCATTACGTGTGGGTGAGACACCCCATCCATCATCGCTGGCAATTGTGGCCCCCTGGGGGCTTCCCTTGCCTCAATGCTTAATTCAGCCCTTATGGTTCGGCCATCTTCCTTTCCCTCATCTGACGGCTTCTTCGGCCTCAGGGGCGCTCGAGCAGCTGGAGGGATCTCCCCAAAAGTCTTTGCAGTTGTATTTACATTATTTAGCAGGTCGGGATGTGTCTCCACAAATGTAGGCTCCTTCCTAATTACACTGGAGACAGGTGGTGGAGTAATTGTCCCCTGCTCCTCTACTGAAAAGACTGCCCGTTTGTTTGTTCATCGATGTACACTGCGTAAGCGGCCTTGTATTGCAGGGTTTCATAGCGTCTATGCTCTTTCCGCAAAGTTTTGCGGTCCAGACAGCTGGAGAATTCCCCATAGTGGGGACATTCACGCAGCCAGTGTTTCTTGCTCCTGCAAGCGAAACAGTGTTGTCCAGGTTTATGATGGCTGACGACCGAATCATTGCGCGGGTATGGATACGTTTTCCCCATACTGGCCACTGTATGATCTAGCTGTGGCTTTCTCGATTGATCTCAGTTCCTGGGCTTGAAGGGGTGTTTGTTCGCATTATAGGCTCTCGACGTAACCTCCCGCATCATACTCACATCAGAGTACTCATAGGTGCCTTCCTCGTCATCCTCCCATTCTGAATGGAGAGAATCTGAGCTGCCAGAGGAGGGACTCCTGGCATCTGCGAGGTTTGCTTGCTTGTGCTGCCTCCATTCGCGTCTCCTCCACTGGTGTCGTTCGTCCTCCCAATCTTGTACTAGCATGTCTTCATACTGCTTAGCTAAAGCAAGCATGTCTTCGATGGGAGGCCTCTCACTCCAGCGTAGTACGTGATTCCAAGGGAGGGGGGCGTTCTCCATGATCAACGCCGTCTCTTCAGTGCTATTGACCGGGAATCAGTAGAAGAGATGGGCGCGGAGAATGTGTCGCTGGATGTATTGGGCCGGGGATTCGTAGGGATGCGCTGCACTTCGAAATGTCTCCTGGCTGTACATTAGATGCTGCGCTGTGACCCAGGAATCACCTAGATAGTTTTTGAGCACCCAATCTTCTAGCTTATGCCAGGATTGTAATATGGGAGTGTGGATTGGATGAGAGTGAGCTCGCCATGCTGAGGCTATGGCACCTCTAAATCGAGACGATGCTATCATAGGGAGAAGTCTCGCGACTTCTGGGCCAAGGTTAGCGAGGTCATTGCAGGCTAGGATCCACT
Organism: Hydnum rufescens UP504; assembly: GCA_014904985.1. Taxonomy (NCBI): domain Eukaryota; kingdom Fungi; phylum Basidiomycota; class Agaricomycetes; order Cantharellales; family Hydnaceae; genus Hydnum; species Hydnum rufescens. The sequence goes on along the minus strand of MU129038.1, from coordinate 78,503 downwards.
CTAGGGCCATCTCCGGGTCCCTGTCCCATTCTGGAACAACCAACCACTTGAGTTTGTTATCCCAGATAAGCCCCTGCGGCTGCTGGAAGAAACCACTGGCACCTCCTGGAGGCCCTGGTGGCCCTGGTGGCCCTGGAGGCCCTGGGGGTACAGGTGGCCCTCTAGGGCCTTGTGGCCCTGGGTCCGGGCCCCAGGTCACCACTTGGGGGCTCTGGCAGGGGTGGGGGCCCCCTGCTCCCACCTGGTAGGTTATCAGGTTCTTCCCCTCCTCCTGGGCTGTCGGGCCTTCCAGAATCACCCTTTGATCCTCGGGGGCTGGGTGTTGAGGCATGGGGGGGACTAGGACTTGTCCCCACGCATCCTGTGCCTGAGGACGATGCAGGCACTGTCTTGCCCATTAACTCCCTTGGGAGGATGCTTATTGTGGGTCCCAAAGATAGGACAGGACCCGGGGCCTTTAGTATGGCCATGGGGGTAATGGATTCCTCCATTAAGTGGGCGAAGCGGTGGTGCGCTTGAGGGAGGCATTGTGTGGTAGGAAGGAAAGGGGCATCCCTATAGAGGTAGTCGTTGACGTCCACGAACTCGTTGTTAGCTTTCACAATGAAGAAATCCGTATGCGGCGTACTCGGGGCCACCTCTTCAGAAGCCATGGCCTGATGGCCTCCCCCTGGGGGAGACCTGGCAATCCGCTGTAATGCAGGGGTCCAGGGGGGTTCTGGTCCTTGAGTCTGCAGTGACATGGAACGGGCTTTAGTAGGGGTCCACATAGCACTCAGTAGCCTTTCCCCCATAGTGGAGACCTGTTGGGACCATCCTGCCAATCATCATATTGCTGACGGGGGCGTCTGTTGGAGGAGACCTTCAGGAGTAGACCCTGAAGGTGATGGGCCTTTGTCCAAGGGGATGTCCTTCCAACTAGATGGAGGGGATGGCATGGCGTCCCAATCCACTGAAGAGGCATGGTAGCGTGCTGCCGAGAGCAATGGAGAGGGCTCGGTGGGGGGAGTTGGCATTGACGGGCTCCCAAGTCCTAATCCGAGTCCTCGCTCAAGAGCTACTGCTCTCCCTTTGCCTTTATTGGTGGCTGAAGGGGTAGCTTCCTCCTCAGGAGGTATGAAGAGCCCCAGGCCATACAGCTCAGTGTATATACGTGGAAGGGGCTGGAGGTCAAGATGGTCATCTAGCTCTGCGTCATATGCATTGAGCTTTTTCACATACGCGCCCATGAACGGGTGGTGTCGTGAATACAGGACCTCTTCCCCTTGCTGGATTTTGCGTTGTAGGGTCTCCCACCCTACCATAACTGCTCGGTGGGCAACCTTACATATAGGGAGGTGTTTGTCCTCCCACAACTCCTTCAAGCGCTTTGGCAGGTCGGGAGTAGGAGGGAGGGAAGTGAGGGACACCATAGGGGTAGCCAGTAGCATCCCTTGGTGTAGGTTCTTCAGTTTCTTTAAGCGCGCAAGCGTCAATTCCACCCATAACTTCAGCAGCTTGTCCGCTGTGCACAATTCCTTGATCATAGTCGACGTCCACAGCTTCTCGCTAAGGACATGTTCTTTATTGACGTAGAAGGGGTACCTTTCCTCTCCCATTAGACATATGGAGTCTGTAATTACAGCTTGTAACACTTCTACTCCCGTCTGGACCAGAGCTCTCATCTCCTGATCAATGGCCCAGGCCCCAGTGTCCTCATCCTGCTGGAAATACTCACCATAATACATGGATGGGGAGAACTTCGCCCACGCCATGAGAAATTGGTAGAGCATGATGGGCACATCTGTGTCTGGGAGACAATATTTGCCCAATGGGGCATCCAGACGATTGATAATCTCCTGCAGATGACCTGGCATCCACAGATGAGCAGGGATAGTGAGACATTCTCGCGTCGTGGGGTGGTATTTGATTCCAGGGTCGTTGGGATCAACCACGACATGTAGCGTCCGGATTTTTGAGGTGCTTCAAGTGGAGGGTTGGTTAGGACCCATAGTGATTGGTTCAAACTCTCAGTCAGCTAGAGGGAACCAGTGTAATAAAGTACTATGAATTGGATGAGTAAACTGTCGTGAACTGAGGGTAGTTGAACACATAGCCTAGGGAAGCATGTAGGGAGATATGATAGGGGAAAGCAAGGAGGTAGGATATGAGGGAAATAGGCAAGGCAGGCAATATGGGCGGCTCAAATGAGCACGGTCATGCAAGTTTGAGAAGGGCGTAGCAAGGGACGCGCTTCATAGTGCATCCTTAGTTCGACCAACTCGAAGATCCTACCTAGCCTGGCTAGGTAGTAATCTCACTTCCCATTTGGCCTGGCCTCACATGGAAGTGGAGTGGATGGGCAACAGAAGAAGGCAGAGGGTTACCTGGAATGGTGATTTGTTAGTAGCTTAGCCAATAGTGAGTACTCACTGCTTGGCTCTCGTATTCTCGTGTTCCTATGAACGGCATGTTACTTCGACTCGCACTGGGAGTAAAAACAACGTAGAATTCGATGGGAGAAGCCGCAGGCTCACCGCGGCAGCTCCCTGTAGTTGCGTGATGTATGTACATTACGATTACATAATCACTATACTACACTTCTTTCTGTGTTCTTACTCCAAACCAACTCGCTGATCACAGTCTGCCTGCATTGGGCACCCTCTTCTTTCTGTGTTCTTACTCCAAATCAACTCACTGATCGTGGCCTGCCTGCGTTGGGCGCTCATCTTGTTCTGTGTTCTCACTCCAAACCAACTCACTGATCACGGCCTGCCTGTGTTGGGCACCCTCTTGCTGTGTTCCCAAGGTCATTGCCATGATCCCACAATGGCTGGGACAGTTGATGTGACTCCTCATGCTGCTCTTGCTACACTGGCCAACCACTTGCCCCAATTAGGGCCAAACGCAATGTTCACTGGTCCAATTGATGTTAACGGACCCATCACCTTGCCTGAAAACTTGCTAGATGCAGTCGACTACGGGAATAGAAGCCACCACTCGAGCAGCACGTGCCCAAGCTGCTGACTCCCATGTGGGTAGTCAGAGTGGAGTTGCAGTGAACTCATCATCCCAAAAGCAAGGGCCTTACAAAGATGAGGATGTTCTTCTTCTATCCCTTCAACTCCTGGGATATCTTTCGAAATCTATGTCAGGCATTTTACAAGCCGCAGCCAAATCCCATGCCAACACATTCATCTTCCACTTCGTCTCAATCTGATCCTCCTTCAGACCCTTCACGTCCTTCAATGAATATATTCTCCCTTGTCGAACACTTTACCTTCAGACCATCTCCCTCAGAGCTGCAATTACCCCGTCTTCCCAATGAGATCCAATACTGGGGCAGCATCATTATGCACAACACATGTCGCAAGGATGAGGGCCGAGGTGGTATTAGGCAATGCACAAATATGACTTATGGAAAATGGGAGAAGACTCCTCGCAAGTTTGCCAAGTGCTGGAGATGCAGAAAAGCAAAGTACCGATGCTGGCACAACATCGCCAGGCCCAACAGCCCAGTTAACCCAGAGCCTCGTTATGCACATATGTTCTACGCAATCTGGACATGTTGCCACCACATCTATGGTGGGACCATCAAACTCTCGCCTGCCAGTATCTGGTCCTCCTACCACACCTGCCAAATCTATGGGTGTTGATGAGCATGTTCACGGTGGTCGGAATCGAGTTATGGGAATGCTGCACCCAGCCACCCCTGCAATCCTTGTGGTCAGTGCCACCCTCAACACATGGACTACCTTGACAACCTTCCCCTGTGTCGATGGATTCATCATCGACCTCTCATCCGCTCCAATCCCTTCACATCTCCCTTACAGGCTACTTCTCACAAGAGTTAACTCTCGATACCTTGTGGACATCCCCAACAAACTATGTACTTGGTCCACTGAGCAGACCAGCTTTGGAGTGTGGACGAGTAAGGCAGGAAGCAGTGCATCAAGCCATACACCAGTCACTGGTGCATCCTTGCTTCGTTCCTATTGTCCATACCGTCTTCTGCACTTCAGTCCCATCAGGGAATACACGTGTTGAATTAGAGTATAGCAAGGAATGAGGGTCAAACAATGGGATGGATATTGATAGTCAACAAGGTCAGTTTCATTTCTTTTGTGATGTTTTCATGGTTAACATGGTTCCCCTTTGTGGTCCTGACAGCACGACTGAACCAAGACCTTCTCCGACATACATTTTTTCCTCACGTATATTCCCAATGAGCCGCACTCGCTGATACAGTGATGGGGTGGGGGGGGTTTCTCATACATCGACCACTTCTTTTTCTTCCTCTGTAGTTCACCATATGTGTTTGTCTGTCATCCTGGCTCTCTGAATCCAAAGTAAAGCATATATTTCCACACACATGGATTGTAAGCAAGGGGGTGTGTTGCATAATACAGAAACCATGAAAATCAGTCCGCAGCAAGCAACCTGCCAATTCCAGCAACCAATCTATCATATTTCTCTTCTGCAAGACTTAAGTCATCCTTGCATTGACTGAGTTTGCCCTGAAGACTACTAAGTTCCATGCGAAGTGCAGCATTCTCTGCCTCCAAGTGACAGGCCCTGACTCCCTCACATGTCTCCACTTGCGAAGCACTGGGGGAGGGTGGGGGAGATTGGGAGAGAAGATGGGGTGAGGTCAACAAGTCAGGAGGCAGGATGGGTGGTTCATCACTCGCAAGGGGGCCGGTAGCAGCAACATCATCAAGGCCAGACCAGGCTAAACACCATAGCCATTAGAACACACTAGGAAGACATCCTGTTACTTACCCCAGAATCCACATCGGTTAGACTTCGCACATCTAAAAAATCCCCTGCCCCTAGTCGCCGGTTTTTTGGAGTGATAATGGGCCGCTGCAGTGAATCATCAATGATGTGTGAGGGGAAATTTGATCAGTTTACGAATGAGGCTGGGGGTCTTCTGCACAATGGCAGACAAGCTGGCCAGAATGGTACCTCAGCTGCGAATTGTGGTCAGGCATTTCAGTTTGTACAATGGACTCATTCGGTTGATGGCACAACTCAGGCAGGCCAGGTAGTACTATCGACTCAACTGAGGTGAGAACAAAGAGAGTTCGGTGACCTCCGAGTCGAACACGGTGATGGATCCAAATTACAAATCAACACTACGCATCTGCATTCTCACTCCAAATCAACTCGCTGATTGCAGTCTGCCTGTGTTGGGCACCCTTCTCAAAGTTCTCATTCTGCCTTCTTACTCCAAATCAACTTGCTGATCACAGCCTGCCTGTGTTGGGCACTCACCTTGTTCTGTGTTCTTACTCCAAACCAGTGTGCTGATCACGGCCTGCCTGCATTGGGCACCATCCTTGTTCTGTGCTCTCACTCCAAACCAACTCACTGATTGTAGCCTGTCTGCTTTGGGGACCCTCCTTGTTCTGTGTTCTTGCTCCAAACCAACTTGCTGATTGCGGCCTGCCTGCGTTGGGCACCCTCCCTCTGTGTTCCTACTCCAAACCAACTTGCTGATCGCAGTCTGCCTGTGTTGGGCACCCTCCTCCCTCTGTGTTCTTACTCTGAACCAACTTGCTGATCGTGGCCTGCCTGCGTTGGGCACCCTCCTCTCTCTGTGTTCTTACCCCAAACCAACTTGCTGATCACAGTCTGCCTGCATTGGGCACCCTCCTCTGTGTTCTTACCCCAAACCAACTTGCTGATTGCAGTCTGCCTGCATTGGGCACTCCTTGTTCTGTGCTCTTACTCCAATCCCAACTCACTGATCATGGCCTGCCCATGTTGTGTGTTGTCTACACTTTTTAACACCCTGTGTTTGCCAGCACTAACGAAGGTTCTGCACCACGGCCCACCTATTTGTGTCCCATTCTACTCATGCTTCACTGCCCGGAATTGTGCCAGTAATCCAAAATGAACTTGACTGTAAAATGATTGATTCGTCAATGAACAAGTTCTACTCCCTCTGCATTGTCTTCCCAGATCTCTGCCAATTCTTCTTCATCTACTCTTCATCCCAAACGATGGCATTCCAAATATCCAATCGCTGAAGTTGTAGGCTCAGGGCCAAATGGAGTAATTACTACACTGTCAAACCAGCAAACATCCAATCTTCCTGCCGTCGAAGTGACTGAGCAATCAACATTTATCGAATCCCACCACTTAGACATCAATTTCGAGCTGGAAATGGCACCTGAGGCCAATGTATGTGTTGTCCAAGACAAACTATCTCATCATGCATGGCGGAAACACGCACAGGCTCGTTGGTGGGGTGACGATGTCCTCCCGTCACTGATTCGTCCTTTTATGAGGTTTCAAAGAGAATGGAACACTGGGGCCCAGGTTGATTCCATAGAACCCTGTATGTGTTCGCAGCGTCATCACATACTGAAGATTGTTTGTGTGCATATGGAATATTTGGAGGACATTGATTTGGTTGTTTGCTCTCATTGCCCTGCAGCAATCCAGCTTGTGAGCCAGGGATTGTTCCCATGCTCTCCATTGGCTCTGACTTTGGCTGTGAGCATGGATATGTTGGAGTTTGTATCAGATCTCTTTGTAAATATGGCACCTAATGAATGAGCCTGGGCAGCAACCCTTACGAAATATCTAAAGGCTCGTGGCCATGAATTTGCAACTGGGGATTCCCTTCATGGACGATTTGCCAATGCTCTCACCCACTATCAAGTTCTTGTTAGACTGGTGAAGGCAGAGATGACAAAAATCATCAATTCTTTTCGTGAATCATTGAACTCCACTCTGTCCTCTGATCACCCTCCTACCCCTGCACTCAATGAAAAAACCTCAATCCCAGCTTGAGTATATCTGAATGCACACAATTTCACCGGGCCTACTAAAGTTGATGGTGCCCTGGAGTGTCCAAGCACATACTTGCAATCACGCTGTGCTCTTTGCTTCGGAGGGAGGCATGCGGCTGATCTTCAGGCCACTGTCATTGTTTGCATAGATGCAAACTTTCAACTCAAATGCAACCATGACAAAGACTAGAGAAAAGGCTTTGAGGGTCAGACAGGTGCCTGGGACCCAGAGATATTCTCTCCAAGGACAGTCGAGCTTCTGCAGGCAGACCTTGATGATATGGCTGCCAGGATCAATGAGGTTCAACCAACAAAGAGTCCAGCTGGAGCAGGCAGGAAGCAAAAGGCAGATGAGTCAGTGGAGGATGATAGAAACAGGCCATGTGATGATGATTCCATTGAACCAGGAATGAATATTCCAAATTCTGTTCTTGACACCTGTGGCGACTCATTCATTGCAGCTGATGGTGATCGCATCAAGGCTTCCACTCAGCACTTTGATGACACATGGCTAATGGCTATGCTATGTCGGCATGATAGTCCAATCTACATTGCCAATATGCATACTGCTGGTGAAAAACAGTTCTATGCCTTTGCTCTGATCTCGGCACTCCTCAAAGATCTACCTAAGGATTGGACAGTCAGGCTGTTGTATGATATTGCATGTCAAATCCATCATAGTCTCCTTAAGTGGAACATCATGCCTGAATGGATGGGACGGATTGAGTTTGGTGTCTCTGTTTTCCATGCTTATGGCCATCAATGGACTTGCCAACTGTGGTATCACCCCCGGAAGTCAGAAAAATGGGGTCTGTCTGATGGTGAGGGGTGTGAGAGGTTCTGGAGTGAGCTCAGATGACTTATTCCTGGTCTAAGGGTCACTGGTGTATGTACATTCACTTGCTAAGCTAAGTTGATGAGATAGACTGATGGTCAATCTCTTGCTAGTACCATCGCCATCTCTTCATAATTGATCTTCAAGTCAAGCATATAGATGAGCTCAAGCAAGAGGGTGCAGGGAAATGGCTCTGTGATCATGTGTCGCGCACTGTAGGACGTGAGGCTCAGGCTCAGGAGAAACTGGATGGGGCCTCAGTCCAGTATCTCTTGGGCCAGTTCAAGGAACAGTGCTCTTTTCAAAGCAGACTAGTCCCTCGCCAGTCAAAGACAAAGGGATCCCGTGCAATAGAACACATCCTGTCTATGTCCCAGTCTGCAGACTCACTCCGGGTGCATCTGAAGGAACTTATGGACGAGCTTGCAGGTCTTGCAACTGATAATGTGACAATTGCAGTGGAGGATGAGCTACAGTTGAATATTACAGAGATACAGGCTAGTGTGCAGCGCCTTGAGAGTAATATTTCAAGAAAGACCCAGGAACTTCATCTCTTGGATCAGAAGTCCCACAAGGAGTTGGAGCGGTTAAAGACCAACAAGTGGATAAACCTCCAGCTGAATGTCCGGGTTGTGAGGGACCAGCTCCTGATGAAGCTTTGCACATGTAAATTTGAGCTTGTTGGGCTGGAGCATGCTGACACAAGTCACCAGCTGGATCACAAGACTAAGGAGCATGTGGAGAAGGCAATGAAGGGTCGAGTCTCTTGGATTCAAGCAACACTGAAGTGATATGAGGATATCCGACAGCAGATGATGAAACTTAGAGGAAAAGGGAATGTTGCAAGGGATGCATATATCCCTCCAGAAATTTCATCATCTGTTTATAAGTTGGATGTGGATGAAGATATTTGGCAAGTGCCTCATCATGAGGACATGGCAAATTTTCCAGATGGGAGGGTCCCTGCTTGGCTTGCAGACAAAGAAGTCCGTGAGGGCATCCGACATGCCCAGGAGCTGGCAAACTGCCAAGAGGAGCTTAGGTGCTGCAAAGCTGAACTCTCCAATCTATGTTGCTGGTTCACAAAGCAGTATGCTGCTACCCAGCATGCCTTTGATTTTTGCAATGGTAGGGGTTCCTTCCAACTTGACTGAATGTAAACTAACAACTCTGGGGATGTGGACAGATGAAGATGTCAAATTCTTTGTCTTAATGGAGTTACATCACTTGCATGACCTGGTCAACAACTGGAAACATCACACAGCAGGACTTCTTGGTAGGGATGGGTGGGTGGACTGGGGAAACATTCCAGACCAACTGCCTCCATTACAGAGGGCATGGGTCTGCCGACAAGGTAGAGCCCAGGCTGAGGAAGTTTTATCACCTGGGGAAGAAGAGGCTGAAGAAGCAAGTTCTGATGATGATGAAAATGGGGAGTTGGAAGAAGGACCTGAGGCAGAGGACCTCACATTCCTAACCTCCCTTGATCTGGTTCTGGGACATGAGGATTAACCTAGCACACTGGTCACAAATGTACTATTAGTTAGCCCCTTAGACTTAGATGCTGGAGATACCCCCAATATACTATTGTGCCTGGCCAACAAAATGTTCTCAAGTTGCATAATGGGGCCCCATTTGGGTGATGCAAAAAGATGAAGCCGTGAGGAAGGCTCATTTTGGGGCCATAATAGGGCCCCATTGAACCATAATGGGGCCCCATATGCCCTATTGGAGCCCCATTGGGGCTGATTCCAATGATTCTCCAATATTGAATTATTGATTGGCACCCCTATGGCACCCCATCACTATTAGACCTACTTAAGTACCAAATAGTGCCCGAGATTTGATACCTATCATAGGTATCAAATATGGCTGACCAGCCTGAACTTGGTCTTCAAAGATGCCATCAGTGAATGGCCTATCTCTGACAACCGTTTTGTCAGTATCCAAGGCTGGGTACTCAAATACACCAATACCCTTTGGGAGAAGGATATGTCTGAGGAACTATTGGGACTGTTGGAGAACCCTGGCACCATTCCAGCATGTCCCCCTTTCAACCTGTTGTTTTCTGGCCTTAACTCCATGCTACCTGGAGAAACCCTGCATAGACATTGGCCTGAGTCTCCCTGTGATGTTCGATCCTGGCAGCAACCACATTCGGCCTGGTCATTCATTGACAAGCTGTGTGTGAGGCACATTTACAATTGCAATGCCCCGCATTGTCCCTATCTCCTCCAGCACTGAACCACGCCGTTCTTACCATTTGGCAAAGTTCGCCTCACACACGATTGGTACCTCAATAACTGCTGGATCAGTGAAATGCATGGGAAGCTTATATTTGTGTTTGACTGTTACTGCCGGTGGTTGGAGGCTGTGCAGTTTTTCCTTTTGGACCTCAACGACATGTCACTCTTCCGACCCAACCACCACTCTGACTTGGTGGTGCTTCTGGTCAAGAGTAGGGATCGAGAACTACCGGAAGCTGCCCAGGCATCCTACTCTAAGCATGCAATTACTAAGGAGGTTGTGGCCATTGAGGACACTGAAGCAGAGATGCTTGCAACCGCACAACTTCTCATGCATTGCACCCTTGATCATATAGCCTTTGTCTGTGGTTTGGAGCTGCCTTGTTTTGGAGTCAATCACTCATTGATCGGTTGTTTCTTCATCGTGGATAATGTGGATGTCCCAGTTGCTGAGTTGGAGTGCCACGGTGTTCCCTAGCATGGGTTTTGGGTTTTGGAGGAGAGGGAGGTCCATCCTCTAGATTCCTTCAGTTCTGTTTCCAACCCAGAGACCCAGGAGGCCGCTCAATGTGTTGCTGAATGTACTGAGCCACATGGGGATTTTGTGGAAATTAGGAAGATGTCTTGAGCAGCGGAGGTCAAGCATCCATCACCTTGGTACATCCAGTATCTGATCTTCATATCCAATAATAATCAGTCTATATGGTCCATCTTCAACGGTTTGTTTGGTGCCAGCCTTCACAAAGTGGACAGTGCTATGGCTGCAACACTCGCTAATCTCCTCAGTCCTTCATCAGTCACCCTTTGCCATGTGGTGCCACTGCCATCTCATAGGACCTCGCCACTGGAAGGAAAAGGTGAACTCGTTGCTATTGATGCTGAGATCAATCTCGATGAAGAGCCTACCCCCCCCCCAATCTAGACCATGAGGATCTAACCCCTCAGGTCGATGCCACAACCAATCTTCCAGAGTGGAATGATTTGGATTCTGATCTGTCTGTTGAAGATGATGAGGAGCTGTGTTTGAATGACACAGAGATCACTGCAAAGGCATGCATTGTGGCCCAGATTGAGAAGGCCCAGAATGAAGATCCCCTGTGGGCACAGGTCACTGCCAACCTGGGTCTGGCATTGGCAGGAAATGCAGATGCCCATGAGCACATCTGTCCGATGGTTCTGGCTGCTCAGAGCAAGCGTAAGGTGTACCACACCACCCTGGAGACTTATGTGCTTCAGAGATGGTCCCAGCCATGCTCAAATCCAAGGCCAGCATGCCGCATAAGAAGAATCGACCTCGAGATACTGGCCGTCACTTACCCAGTTGTGAGTGTGGTTCACAACGATATTCTCAGGGTGATTACTGCCATGCTTCATGTTACTCCCCCTGTCATTCGGCATCTCCTCATCGCCCTTCCTGTCGGTCTCATTCTCGTTCCCCCTCATGTCGCTTGCCTCCTTCCCGCTTCCATTCTCCTCATCACTTCCGTTCCCCTTCTTGCAGTTCCCCTTCTTGCCATTCCCCTTCTCGCTATTCCCCTTCTCACCAATCCCCTCCTCGCCATTCCCCTTGCTGTTCCCCTCCTCGCTGATCCCCTCACTGATCCCCTCCTTGCTGATCCCCTCACTGATCCCCTCCTCGCCATTCCCCTCCTCATTCCCCCCCCCAATCAGCAATATGGGCCAGAGATGGAAATCAACCATCAAGAGCAGGAGACACCTGTGTGTCCTGTGGTGTCTCCCCCTGACCCTGGCAATTCCAAAATGCAGGATGTGCAGCAAGCTGTACCCCCTCCTCAGGACCATATGCCAGTGGATCCCCCCTTTCAAGCAGCATTGCCAATCACTCCGCTACTTTCGCCTTGTGACAACCAAGGGGGTACAAATGAAGTTGGTCTTGAGCCTTCTGGGGAAACAGTGGAAGACCTCAATCCACTTGTTGTTGTCGGCGATTGGTATCACATCGAATTCTTTGGTGTCACTGCCAACATAGACATCAAGGCAATTTTCCAATTGCTGAGGCATGATGGTCTTCTCGGGGTTCATGTTTGTAAGAACAAAACAGCAAAAGGCCCGGCATGCAAGAAGCAAAAAGTGTTGCTGGCCTTTAAATCCCAGTGGAGGCGGGACCTCATTCTTGAGCAATTTGTCTCAGGTCATTATTCGCTGTGGGAATTTGAACAGGCTGTTTCAGTGCCTGTCAGTCGGCATGAAGCCGTTTTTTCATTTCGATATGTGCTGGATCCCAATTACGTTGAGATGTCCTTTTCATACCAGACATCCCCGAGTGATCTTGCCACCCTACTGGAGCATGCACCTCCCCATCGAGAGATTGGTGACCTATGGGAGTTACACCCCTTTCCTCTGCCTCCTGGTGCAGACGCCTCCTTACAGCATTACATTCACTATTGCTTCCTGGACTTCTATCGCTATCCTCCAGTTGTACATGATTGTGATTATCCTCCACCACAGGTTATGGATTGAGTGGATTTAAGCATGAAGTGGCTGTTGGAAGCTCTGGATGAGGTTGATCATGTGGTATGGCGACATTTAGTGATGATCATGAATTCCCACATGGATCAGTTTAACCACAATATCGTGCCATTCTGGGTCCCTCTCTATGTTACTGGAGGACTGTACAATATTTTGGTTCATGAGCTTGCCCAGAAGGCAAAAGATTTGGCTGCTCTGGCAGATGCGTCCGTCAGGTATTCTCACCCCTCACGCAAATGCCATATGAAGCCATTGGGTCCATGGAGTCCCAAGAATGGTTCATCCAGTGGGATTCTTCATGTTCAGCACCGACCCTCTTTCTGAAGCCCAATGAAGTCATTTGTAGCAGAGGGTGATGATTAATATTTTTGCTATTCTCTCATTGTTCTTCTACCCTGTCCCATCACCTCCATTTTTTTTAATCCTGCATGTATGTATGGATGTATGTATATCTACATATGGGAATGGCATTTATCAGTATTCCATTGAGGCATTGAATAGATTGGCAAATACCAAGCAAGATGTTCTCACTACACACCAAAAATGCACCAACCACTCTGCTTGAGAGGCTCCTGAGTTATCTCTTGAGCATCTCAGCTGGAGAGGTGGATCGTTTGCGTATCATCCACTCTCCTTTGGGACCGTCATATTAAATTTGTCGCACCTCTGAACCACAAGCCAGCACATTCCAGACAGCTCGGTCTTGGGAAATTCCTGAATATTTTCTTGAATCTCCTGGATAGAGTAGTGGGAACTGTTACTGTGGGGGGTGGCATTTGCTTCACCATTGTTTTTCTCCAACTCAAGACCAAGACATTGCTCACTCTCTTTACAATTCTATTACACTCTCCTTGTCCCCATCTCACCATACACTGGGTCTCTGACTGGAAGTGTTGCCCAATATCACCCTGAAACGTTATTTTCAAGCTTGGGGAGTTTTAGAACTATTTCTTCAACAACCCAGCCAGAAAATTTGTGAAGGGTGTTTTCACAATGCACCAAGTTGTCACATACCAAAAATCACAACTGCGAGTCCCCAAATGCAAAGCCTTCAATGACCCATCTGAGGAACCATCATCCTCAGGTGCACAGGAGTCATCCAAAATCATATGTCTCCTGATTTCTTGTCTTGCAAGTTTGAGCTCACCTATTATTCACAGCAGAATGTGACATCTCAGGAACCATCATATCCTCAGATCAATATTGGCAGGTGCAAGGTAGATGATGAAGCTAATGATGAAGTCAATGATGAAACTGCCAATATGGTATGTATGCCTCTACTTAGAATCCCTGCTCCTGTTCTTACATGATGTCTATGGCAGGAAAAATCGTGTCTGCCTGGAGGCAACCAGAGGAACAAGAAGTTTCATGTCATCACATCAACCCCCTCACAACCCCCTAAGAATCAGGCATATATCCAACTTGAATCTCACCCTAAAATCCCTGAAGTCAAATATCAGCATGAGTCTTGGAGATCAGCATCACTTCTGAATGGAACTCCTACTTCCAGTCAGGTAGACTACCCCAACAATCCTCCTCTCCTACCCATCCAAAGCTCTGAACCTGAACGTGCATCTTCAACATTTGGGTACAATGAAGAACCCACAGTGCTTCTATCTGGCAGTCATGTCAGACCATCCTCAGTTGTGGACATTTCCTCTGATGATGGAGGGTCTATGCCAGAATCTGATATGCCTGACCAGCTGTTGGATGAAGCACAATGAATTGGCGACCCTCGCAAATTGCTTGATGACGCACAGATGTTGGCACTTAATCTGCCTACTAGCATTCCAGAAGCATGCCCAGGGGATCTTCTCTATGTCTGGGATGCTACCCAGGTCGACACCCTACTCTGGTCCCTCCCTGACCAAGGGGCAGATCCCAGTGAAGACTGTGAGTTCGTTGATCACACTCTTAATCATGTCTTTCAAGGCATAAATGTATCTTGTCTTGCTAAAGAGATGAGGTGGGGTCCATGTGGCACTCTTGGCATCATTGAAGGATTGGCCTTCTTTGCCAACACTTGCGGTCTCAAGCTGGAGCAATTTGAGATCAAAATCCTGAAGTTGGTGAAGGCTCTTAAGAAGTCAAGGTATGTTTGATTGGGTTTCAGTTCATCTTGTATGATCTAACTTCTTCCTCCTAAGTAATCCAGAGTCCCAACCGTCCATATTGCCATTGTCAGGAAGTCACCCCTCCGTGAATCCCACTATAACAAGCACTCACCCTTCTGCACCAGTTCCTGTGCTGCCCATTCATCATCCCAAGGGTCAAGTGTTGCCATCAATCCAACTCCCAGCGACTGATGCACACACCTTGCCAACTTTGAAGTCCACTTGAAGAAAACAACTTGGTGTACCCTTCAAGGTCCCCTATGGCAAGGGCAAGGGAGTGGAAGCAATTTCAGAGGATGAAGTGGAGTCATGAGATGCTGATCTGGGCTCAGATATTGAAGCGGGTGTTAGTGACATCGAAGATGATGACAACATTGATGACACCTGATTGAGCAGTGACAGAGAAGGCCAGCCTCACCAACCACAGTACAATAGGGGTCCCTTTCCTACTGCACTGGTGGATGGAGTGCATGGGGTTACTGAGGCCTTTCATCACACTTTGGGAGCAATGGCCAAAAAATATAACTGCCCACTGCATCAAGTCCTCTGGCTGGCAAATCTTGGTGACTCTTTCCACTCCAAGTGGCTGCCTAATCTGTTCAATGGATATAGTCGAAAACAGAAACTTGCTGGTCTTCCCAAATGTTAGTACTCTGTGTTTATTGTGATGGTTTAGTTGATGCTGATAAACCCCTTCCACTTTTTAGTGTCTCCAGGTGGACTTCGACTCAAATATGCCAAGGAGAAAGAACAGTTCAATGGGGACGCCGATTGCCTAGAGGCATGGCTAGATGACCTGCGATCACTTGCCCAACAATTGAAGGTGGATAAGGATGTCCAAGTCACAAGTGGCACCAAGCTTGCCAAATACATCCATCAGAAAAAGAAGCTTCTCATGGGTGAAATTCAGCACATGGCCACTCTTGATGCCCATGTTGTTGCATTCATTGTTTGCTCTTGGCCTGATGCATATGCTGCCCATGCACAGAATGCATCCTTTTTGGATCTTCAGAAATCCAACAGCTTGCCAAGAAGCAGTTTAATCTGAAGAAGTCTCTTGAGGAGCTGTTTGTTAAACTCATGAATGAGCGGCTGGATGCTACTGGAATTTTGAAGTGGCATGAAGAGGCAGAAAAAGTATGGCAAGAACATGAACTTAAGACCAGAGACTCAGCCTACTCTACAACCTCAAAGTATTTGAGGAACTTGTTCATCTCCAATGGCCATGCCTGGTTTCTGGTTTCTGTTCCTTGGGTCCGATTACTTAAATTGCTTTGCCAGCATCATATTCGCTTCATTGGGTGGCTGCTTGAAGAAGAATGCCCTGCTCCACATCCAAGCCACACCAACAAGAGCTGGGAAGGTGGACAGTGGAGATTCCTTGTTTCTGAGTTCCAAAAGGGGAATAGCTGCCCCATTAAGCTTGAAATATGGGGCAAGGATGATGCTGATGATGACACTGCTGTCCCATTGGTCATTGACAGGGATGGTAATGCAGTCCGCTGTGTCCAAGATGCAGGGCTAGACTTTGGATCCAAGTCAACCACAACTTCAACAAGGCAGCCCAAACTGACCTTGCAGAAATCTCAGAAAGCCCCAGCTTCTGCTGCCAAGTCCAAGGGCATTGTGAGGTCTACTTGCATTCAATCAAAGCCCTTCATTGATGAATCTGACTCTGATTCTCTGGACTCTGATAACCCAATGGCTTTGGCATCAAATTCTCCCATGACTTCAAGTCATTCAGTGACTTTGAGATTGGGTCCTCCAGTGGGTTCAAGATTGGATCCTCCAGCGAGTTCAAGATTGGGTCCTCCAGTGGGTTCAAGATTGGATCCTCCAGCAAGTGCAAGATCAGGTCCTCCAGTGGGGTCAAGATTGGATCCTCCAGCAAGTTCAAGATTGGAGCCTCCAGTGAGTTCGAGTTTGAATTATTTGGGAACTTTGAATTTGGACCATTCAATGGCTTTGAATTTGGAACCTTCAGCGACTTTGAATTTGGATCGTTTGGTGACATCAAGTTCAAATCCTGTGGCCACGATGCACCCTGGTGTTGGTCCAGGTGGTGTTTGGAACTCTGATGGTTCAGGTTCAGGCCTCAGTGTCGATTTAGGCTTAAGTACAATGGGTCTGGGTTCTAATCCAAACCTGTACAGACCATCAACATCAACCTTCAGTAACACAGTGCCCAGTGACACATTCTGGTGTGCCTGTCTATCCTACCAATCTGACCTCAATGACCAGCTCTGTGTCACTATCTCCCATTCAGTTTGATCTCTCCAATATCTCCACTGATCAACTCAATCTATGGACTTCTCTTCTTTTTCCACAAGACTCAAATAACCATAATCTCTTCTAATGTCCCAGTGACCTCATCTCACAACTTATACTCTTCTAATTCCACCCCTGTGTATAACTACATCATGTCTTATAGTTTTCTAATCCCACTCCTGTGTATAAATACTCCTCTGTGTCCATAGTTTGTACATACTCCTCATAATAGAAGTTGGTTCTACTACAGTGGTACAGGAGAGAGTCCTAGTTGAGATCTATAAGTTGGAGCTTGGTTTGATATGTGAAGTCCCACACAGGGGCCCCTGCCTGAACCACAGAAATCAGGTTAGCCGGTCCCAGGGGCCTGTCAGGGTTTTTCCCTTACTCTGGTCCACTCTGGTCCACTCCGGGTCACTCCGGTCCTTGTCCACCCACCTCCAGTCCAGTTCTCCACTTAGTTCCTTCACCCAAGTCCACTTTGCTTCTGGTTTGACTCCGATCCAACCCTATCTTGGTTTCATTTCCCTTTCATTTCCCATTGCTTCCGGTTTGCCCCCTGGCCAAGTTCCTGTTCCTGTTCCTGTCCCCCTTGTAACCACCCACAGTTTAGCGATCACTCCCCCGTAGTATAGTCATCATGTATAAGTAGTCTGAGAGTGAAGTCCAGAGACCCCAGCTTTGGTCTCTCAGGATTTCTGCTGTTACTCTGGACTACAGGTCAGCCTTCATGTATTCCATATTCATATTACATAATCTCAGGATTTCCGCTGTTACTCTGGACTACAGCTCCGAGTATCATCCAGTTGACTCCATGAGCTTAAGGACCGCTGTGCTCATTTCCACCTAGTCCCTTCCGGGCTGCTGGACTGCTCCTCCAACATCCCTAACCTCCTTATCTCATTCTTGCCCAGATTCTTGCGGACTTAGCTGGACTTACACCGGACTTAGCCAGAATTATTTGTGTTTACATTTGTTTGGTGCCCTCATCGCAGCATGGCCCTGACAGAAGACCAAAGCTCTCTCATGAGCCCACCATCTGGATTGCTTAGTATCGCCGATTTCCCTCCCACTCCTCATTCCGAAATGTCCAACGGTGCTCCAGTAGCCATTACCACCGACCACCTCCAACACCTCCTCACCCAACTCCAACAACAAAATGCCGCCCTCCGTGAGGAGCTGGATGACATGCAGAACCAAGGGACGCACATTGCTGGCTTCATGTCAGCTGCAGTCCAGCAGACACTCCAGCAGCACCCTCCGCCTACCCAGTCTGCTCGTGAGGCCAAGGGAGCTGACCCCGAACCATTCTCTGGTGATCGGAAGAAAACAGAGAGTTTCCTATGCTCCGTCTGGCTGAACATTGCCCTCCAACCTAGAGTCTATCCAACAGAGCTGCACAAAATTCTGTACACACTCTCCTGGATGAAGGATGGAACTGCCGGAGCATGGGCAGAAAGTCTCTCCACCTCCTTCCTAGATCCGGAAACCCACAATCCATACGAGACCTTTAAAGGGTTCCTGGTTGCCTTTGAAAGCACTTTCGGAGAACCGGACCAGGAGTTCACTGCACAATCCCAGCTCTGGAATCTGAAACAAGGGAAGATGTCTGTGGAGGAATACACCACACACTTTGACGCCTTGGCAGGATGAACTGGATTTGGAGAGGAAGCATTGATTGATGCATATCAGCAGGGCCTCAACGAAAGACTGTTGGAAAAAATGCACCTCAGTGATCTGCCGGAGACACTCAGAGGATGGCAGGACACAGCATGGTGTCTGGATAACCTATATCTCCGGTTCCAACAAGCCACATCTGGTACAACCCCATACACTCCAAGAAACCCCCTGACATCCATGGAGAAACCCTGGACAGCAGCACCCATCACCCCTAGACCAACCACACTCCCTCCTGCACCAACACCCTCCTCATTGACTTCATTCACTCCCATGGATGTAGACTCAACTCAGAAATGAGAGGCATGACAGTGTTATAACTGTCAAGAGTTGGGACACATCTCTCATGACTGTCCCCACCTGCGGAAGCCACAACAATTCATCCATGCCACGGAAGACATTGGAGCAATCATCCACGAAGAGTTATGGAAACTATTCCCAGCTCCGAAGAATGCCTCAGAAGCTCAGGGATCACCTCCGCAGGATTTTCCCAATGGTCAGCAGTGAAGGATGCATCCTGCCTGACCAACAGATTCTCCTCTCTTGAAAACTGTACATACGGAGTTGGAAATGACATGTTTTTCTCCGACGATGAGAGTGACGAATCTGAAAGCATATCAACTGAGGTTGACCCTGTCTACAACCCTCCCCCTTCTATCCGCCTCCTTTCTGAAGATCCCAGACGAGCCACAGAGATCAAGGTGAAAATCCAATCACCACGGACTGGAGCGATCTGTGCTGGAAAGGCCCTACTGGACTCCGGAGCCACTGGAATGTTCATGGACCTGACCTTCGCAAAGGAAAATGGTCTAGACATACAACCCCTTGCATGCCTGATCCCAGTCTACAATGTTGATGGAACACTGAATGAAATGGGGTCTGTCTGTGAAGAGGTTGAGGTCATCCTCCGAATCAATAATCACTCCGAGCAGGTAGTGTTCTCTGTGATTGGACTGGGGAAAACCAAGCTGATCATAGGGCACACATGGCTTCACCATCACAACCCGGAGATTGACTGGACAACTGGGGTAGTCACTCTGACCCGGTGCCCATCTGACCGTCATGTAGTGATCCGGAAGATGCAGAACGCAGAGCGTTGGTGAGGGAGAATCTCCAGGAAGACACCAGAAGAACCCTGGTGTAAGCAGGATGGTTATGAACCAATCCAACTACTGTCCACGATGTTGAGCCAGGGATGAAAGAGGGGATCACAGATCTAATCCGGATGTTCAGGTCCGAGTGGGGGAAGGTCTTTTGAACAGGGGGAATTGCAGTGAGCCAGCAAAGCCCAAGCAATAAAGTGAGAATGTGTGTTTCAATCAAATTACCACACCCTAAGAATCTCTTCTTGAGACCTTAGTCAAAGTGTAGTTAGAATTCACTTTTTGTAGTGAGAAATCACCCAGGGACCAGCAGCTGTTCAAGAAGCTTCAAACTGGAGGGAGGGGGAGAACTCATGAATTTGTGTGCTAGCTGCACCTAATATACAATACAGACTTCGACTCAATAGAATGTGCAAAAGTCGGACTTAAGGGGACACAGAGAGAAAAAGAAATCAAGTTAAAATCTTCAAAACTGATGGAGATATTCCAATTTCAAGATAAAAGGGGAGATTGACACATTACATGCTATTCCTCCTTCAAACCTGGACAAGTTCCCTTAAGGGAAAGTGGAATAGGTCACCCTGAGGGTCTTCTCCATTGGACATAAGAGGGCTGGAAGTAATTTGCTATTTTGAATGGTGGAGCAAGGGGGAGTCATGGGGAGGGAGTTGTCTTGTAAAAAATGGAGTTCACCACATCAAGTTTAACAAGGGAGTCCAGCTGCCTCCCCCAGCCAAACTCTTCCCACTCTCCCCAGCAGAGCAAAAGGAACTCAATGACTTCCTGAAGGAAAACCTGGCCTCTGGTCATATCTGCCCTTCCAAATCCCCTATGGCTGCCCCGGTGTGCTTTGTGAAGAAAAAAGATGGAGGTTTTTGGCTAGTCCAGGACTACCGGAAACTCAATGACATCACGGTCAAGAATGCATACCCCTTACCTCTGATCTCTGATGTCATTGACCAACTCCGAGGAGCCAAAGTGTTTGGGAAACTGGACTTGTGGTGGGGCTTCCAGAATATCTGGATGGCAGACGGAGAAGAATGGAAAGCGGCTTTCCAGACTAACCAAGGACTGTTTGAACCCTTGGTCATGTTCTTTGGACTTTGCAACTCTCCAGGTACCTTCCAGAACATGATCAATGATGTCCTCCGGGAATGGATTGACAATGGAGTGTGCATCGTGTATCTGGATGACATCCTAAGCTTTGCCAAGACCTGGGAGGAGTATGTCCACAGTGTCTGAGGGATCCTGCAGACACTCCGGGAGAACAACCTCTTCTTGAAACCCGAAAAGTGTGAGTTCTTCCGGGACCGGATTGAGTATCTAGGGATGGTGTTCACCCCAGATCATGTGGAGATGGACCCTATCAAGGTTGCAGGTGTAATGGAATGGCCGGAACCCAAGAACCTGAAGGAGATGCAGTCATTCCTTGGATTCATCAACTTCTACTGCTGGTTCATCCAGGATTTCACTAAAGTTGCCAGACCTTTGAATGATCTCACCCAGAAGGACACTCCCTTCCAATGGGCCGATGCCGAATGTAATGCCTTTGTCAAACTGAAATCCCTTGTCACCTCTGCACCGATCCTAGTCTTTCCCTCTGAGTCTGGACACTTCCAAGTGGAAGCCAATGCCTCCGGATATGCAACTGGAGCAGTACTCTCCCAGCTCCAAGAGGATGGAAAGTGGCACCCAGTAGGTTTCCTATCGAAAAGTCTGTCAGAGGCTGAGAGGAATTATGACATCTATGACAAGGAGCTCATGGCCATTATCCGAGCTCTGAAGGCATGGAGACATTACCTAGAGGGCTCTCCACATCCAATTGAGATCTTGACGGACCACCAGAACCTTCAGTACTTCCGGACTGCACAGAAGCTGAATCGGAGACAAGCCCGCTGGAATATTTTCCTTTCCCGGTTCAACTTCACCCTCCAGCACCGCTCCGGATCACAGTCTGGGAAACCGGATGCTCTTTCATGGCGCCCAGACCATCTGTGAGGAGACTCTGATAACTCCAATGTAGTCCTACTGAAGCCGACTGCTTTCCAGTCCCATGCCCTAGACACCACAGAGGTTGTGGCAGTGGATGGACCTAGTCGGAGCTTGATGGCTCAGATCAAAAGGGCCACAGAGATTGATGACAAAGTAGTCCAGATCATCAAGGAGTTAAACAGAGATGGCCTGAAGGCTCACCTGAAAGATTGGGAACTCCAAGGGTCTCTGGTCCTTTTCTGCAGACGTGTCTATGTTCCACTGGACTCCAAACTCCATCATGACCTAGTCCATGAACACCATGACACCCCAACCACAGACCACCCCAGATGATGGAAGACATACAAACTTGTGTCTCGCCACTACTGGTGGCCAGGGATGTCACAGTATGTCACAACCTATGTCTCCACCTGTGACACCTGCAATCGGACCAAAACCTTCCCATCCAAACCGTCCGGAACTCTCCACCCTAATCCGGTTCCGGACTGCCGATGGCAAGTCATATCAGTGGACATGATCACAGAGCTCCCAGAGTTGCATGGATTTGACAGTGTGATGATTGTCATCGACCGACTCTCCAAACAGATTCATGTGATGCCCACAATGACCACAGTGGACTCCGCTGGAGTCGCCTGCCTTTTCCAAGACAATGTCTGGAGGCACCATGGCCTTCCAGAGACCATCATCAGTGATCGGGGCACCACATTCACCTCGAAGTTCATGAAGGAACTCAATTCACTCCTTGGAGTTAAAACCAACTTCTCCACAGCATTCCACCCCCAGACAGATGGACAGACAGAGCGAGTCAATCAGGAGATCAAGCAGTACCTCCAGATCTTTGTCAACCACAGACAAGATGATTGGGCAGACTGGCTCCCTATGGTGGAGTTTGCATACAATAACCGGATTCACTCCTCCACCTGGGAAACCCCATTCCGCCTTGACTCTGGCCAAGATCCTCGCCTTGGTACTGAACCAATCTGCCCTGGAGTTGTTGAAGCAGCCACAGACTTCGTCACACGGATGCAGAAAACCTCTGAGGAAGCCCAGTCCGCTCTCCGCCAAGCAGCCAAGGACATGGCTCATCACTATGATGCACACCGGACAGAAGCCCCAGAGTATGCAGTCAGAGACTCAGTATGGCTGGATGCTCACAACATTTCCATTGACCGCCCAGCCCGGAAACTCTCGGACAAGTGGTTAGGCCCATACAAAGTGGACAAGGTGATCTCACGCTCTGCTATCTGGCTCAAACTTCCCCCCTCCATGCGAGTCCACCCAGTGTTCCATGTCTCGAAACTCCACCCTTTCCGGCCTGACCCAATTATGGATTGTGTTGCACATCCTCCACCTCCTCCTATCCTCCATGGTGGTGAGGAGGAGTATGAGGTGGAACGGATTGAAAACTCCCACTATTTCCGAGGCCGACTCCAGTACTTGGTGAAATGGAAAGGCTACCCACCCTCGGAGAACCAATGGCTTCCAGAGACCAATCTAGGTAATGCCCCGGAAGTCATCATGGAGTTCCACCTTGCTCATCTGGAAGCTCCATGGTGGATCAGTGCCATTGACTTCTCCTCCATTGGGTTCCGGACTTGTCCACTCCTAACTGAACCCCCTGCAGACCTCCCAGACTGGTTGACTTATTGATCCCCACTCCTCCGGCCAATCAGGACAATCGGCCCTAAGAGGGGGGTGATGTCAGGGTTTGTCCCTTACTCCGGTCCACTCCAGTCCTTGTCCACCCACCTCCAGTCCAGTTCTCCGCTTAGTTCCTTCGCCCAAGTCCACTTTGCTTCCAGCTTGATTCTGGTTTGACTCCGATCCAACCCTATCTTGGTTTCATTTCCCTTTCATTTCCCATTGCTTCCAGTTTGCCCCCTGGCCGAGTTCCTGTTCCTGTTCCTGTCCCCCTTGTAACCACCCACAGTTTAGTGATCACTCCCCCGTAGTATAGTCATCATGTATAAGTAGTCTGAGAGCGAAGTCCAGAGACCCCAGCTTTGGTCTCTCAGGATTTCCACTGTTACTCTGGACTACAGGTCAGCCTTCATGTATTCCATATTCATATTACATAATCTCAGGATTTCCACTGTTGCTCCGGACTACAGCTCTGAGTATCATCCAGTTGACTCCACAAGCTTAAGGACCACTGTGCTCATTTCCACCTGGTCCCTTCCAGGCTGCTGGACTGCTCCTCCGACATCCCTAACCTCCTTATCTCATTCTTGCCCAGATTCTTGCGGACTTAGCTGGACTTACACCGGACTTAGCCAGAATTATTTGTGTTTACATTTGTTTGGTGCCCTCGTCACAGTGTGGCCCTGACAGGGCCCCAGCATCAAAACCTCTAGTTAGACTATATAAATGCAAGGCTCGTAATATCTAACTAGACCTACATTTGTGGCTGACTGAGTTGACCGGTTTTTGTTCTGGGCATGTCATTCAGTGGGTCTGTGGTCAGGGGTTTGTGTGGGTTCTGGTCCAATATCTAGAGAAGTAGTTAATGAATTAGTTAAACATGAATGCAGCGCAAAAAGAGCAGCTTATGCTGCTCTTTTTGTGCCACAAGAATAAGGAATTAAAAAAAAAAAAAATACCTTGTAGTACCCCACACCCACTGCAGTGGTGTGGGGTACTGGGGCTGTGTACTCTCACTCGTACATATGGGGGTTTGTATGGGTGCCTGTCATTTGGGCATCAATGAGGGAGGGGGGGACCAGGGTTTTGCCTCAGTATTCATTTGCAGGGGACATGGAGACCTACAAGACAAAACTTTTAAGTTAGTTAGAAATTAAAAACCATGCAAAAAGGGCAGCTTTCACTGCTCTTTTTGCATGGCTGTAGCTACTGAGGGGAGGGGACTTACCTTATATATAGAACCAGAACCACACACCCGCCATGGTGGGTGTGTGATTCTGGGCCCTTCTTTGGTGTGTTGCCATGGGCTGCATCCTCATTTGGTGTGGTGCCACATGTCACGTCATCGGCATGTCATGTTCCTGTATTGTGTATTGCATTGCTGTGTCACATTGCCATGTGTGGTGTTGCTCTCGTTGTTTTGCAGGTTATCGTCATACCTACAAAATAATAGTTTTAAATTAGTTAAGAATAGAACACCACACAAAAAGAGCAGCTTTCACTGCTCTTTTTGCATGGCTGTAGCTACTGGGGGGGGCAGGAACTTACCTGATATGGAACCACACACCCACTGTGGCAGGTGTGTGATTCCTGGGGTGTCATTTGATGTGGTCATGTCCTCGTTTGGCACGTTGCCACTTGGTGCATTGCTGTGTCACATTGCCGGGTGTTGTGCTACCATGTTGCATTGCTGTGTGTTGCGTTGGTGTTTGGGCTCTTGTCGTGCATTGGATGCAGCCTCAATCTAAAATAAATAAAGGCACATTAGTAAAAAGTTCCAAAGCAGCACAAAAAGAGCAGCTTTCACTGCTCTTTTTGTGCCATTGTATCTACTAAAAAGAAACACTCACCTTGTGACCACGCACCTGCAGTGGTGGGTGCATGGTCATGTGCTTGCCTTTTTGGGTGGTGGCTTGTTGTGGTTGCATAAATGGAAGCAAGATGTAGATTCAACACTGGCAATTGCCAATACTCAAGAAGCGCCCAAGTGCCAGCACTACAAACACAGCACACATTAATAGCAAGCATGTATATGTGAAATAAATACTATATAATAAATATGAGCCCAGGAAAATTTGAAGAAGACAATGATAATGAGTCAGAGCTCAATAAGGCATGAGATGGCTAATTGCAAAGTGGATTGGGTCACTTCTATGCATTGGAATTGGCCCAAATTTAAATATAGTGATGTTATATATACAACCTACATGGTTGATTGATTATCTTGGACAATTCTTGCATTTTTCAATTTTTCATGCCTTCAATTCCCTAAATAGGGAATTGAAGGTGTGAAAAATTGAAAAATGCAAGAATTGTCCAAGATAATCAATCAACCACATAGGTTGTATATATAACATCACTATATTTAAATTTGGGCCAATTCCAATGTGTAGAAGTGGCCCAATCCACTTTGCAATTAGCCATCTCATGCCTTATTGAGCTCTGACTCATTATCATTGTCTTCTTCAAATTTTCCTGGGCTCATATTTATTATATAGTATTTATTTCACATATACATGCTTGCTATTAATGTGTGCTGTGTTTGTAGTGCTGGCACTTGGGCGCTTCTTGAGTATCAGCAATTGCCAGTGTTGAATCTACATCTTCCTTCCATTTATGCAACCACAACAAGCCACCACCCAAAAAGGCAAGTGCATGACCATGCACCCACTGCTGCAGGTGTGTGGTCACAAGGTGAGTGTTTCTTTTTAGTAGATACAATGGCACAAAAAGAGCAGCAAAAGCTGCTCTTTTTGTGCTGCTTTGGAACTTTTTACTAACATGCCTGTCAGGGTTTGCCCCCTACTCCGGTCCACTCCGGATCACTCCAGTCCTTGTCCACCCACCTCCAGTCTGGTTCTCCACTTATTTCCTTCACCCAAGTCCACTTTGCTTCCGGCTTGATTCCAGTTTGACTCCGGTCCAACCCTATCTTGGTTTCATTTCCCTTTCATTTCCCATTGCTTCTGGTTTGCCCCTGGCCGAGTTCCTGTTCCTGTTCCTGTCCCCCTTGTAACCACCCCCAGTTTAGCGATCATTCCCCTGTAGTATAGTCATCATGTATAAGTAGTCCGAGAGTGAAGTCCAGAGACCCCAGCTTTGGTCTCTCAGGATTTCTGCTGTTACTCTGGACTACAGGTCTGAGTACTTTCCAGTTGACTCTGTGAGCTTAAGGACCGCTGTGCTCATTTCCGCCTAGTCCCCTCCAGGCCACTGGACTGCCTCTCCATCCCCTCCTATCCTTGTTATCTCATTCTTGCCCAGATTCTCCTGGACTTAGCTGGACTTACACCGGACTTAGCTGGAATTATCTGTGTTTATATTTGTTTGGTGCTCTCATCGCAGTGTGGCCCTGACAGAAGACCAAAGCTCTCTCATGAGCCCACCATCTGGATTGCTTAGTATCGCCGATTTCCCTCCTACTCCTCATTCCAAAATGTCTGACGGTGCTCCAGTAGCCATTACTGCTGACCACCTCCAACACCTCCTCACCCAACTCCAACAACAAAATGCCACCCTCCATGAGGAGCTGGATGACATGTGGAACCAAGGGATGCATGTCACTGGCTTTGTGTTGGCTGCAGTCCAGCAGACACTCCAGCAGCACCCTCCGCCTACCCAGTCTGCTCACAAGGCCAAGGGGGCTGACCCCAAACCATTCTCTGGCAATCAGAAGAAAATGGAGAGTTTCCTATGCTCCGTCTGCCTGAACATTGCCCTCCAACCTAGAGTCTATCTGACAGAGTTGCACAAAATCCTGTACACACTCTCCTGGATGAAGGATGGAACTGCTGGAGCATGGGTGGAAAGTCTCTCCACCTCCTTCCTAGATCTGGAAACCCAGAATCCATATGAGACCTTTGAAGGGTTCCTAGTTGCCTTTGAAAGCACTTTTGGAGAACTGGACCAGGAGTTCACTGCACGATCCCTACTCCAGAATCTGAAACAAGGGAAGATGTCTGCAGAGGAATACACTGCACACTTTGACGCCTTGGCAGGATGGACTGGATTCGAAGAGGAAGCATTGATTGATGCATATCAGCAGGGCCTCAACGAAAGACTGTTGGAAAAAATGCACCTCAGTGATCTGCCAGAGACACTCGGAGGATGGCAGGACACAGCACGGCATCTGGATAACCTATATCTCTGGTTCCGACAAGCCACGTCCAGTACAACCCCATACACTCTGAGAAACCCCCTGACATCCACAGAGAAACCCCAGACAGCAGCACCTGTCACTCCCAGACCGACCACACTCCCTCCTGCACCAACACCCTCCTTGTCAACTTCATTCACTCCCATGGATGTAGACTCAACTCAGAAACAAGAGGCATGATGGTGTTATAACTGTCAAGAGTTGGGACACATCTCTCATGACTGTCCCCATCCGCAGAAGCCACAACAACTCATCTGCGCCATGGAGACATTGGAGCAATCATCCACAAGGAGTTACAGAAACTATTCCCAGCTCCGAAGAATGCCTCAGAAGCTCAGGGATCACCTCTGCAGGATTTTCCCAATAGTCAGCAGTGAAGGATGCATCCTGCCTGACCAACAGATTCTCCTCTCTTGAAAACTGTACATATGGAGTCGGAAATGACATGTTTTTCTCCAACAATGAGAGTGACGAATCTGAAAGCATATCAACTGAGGTTGACCCTGTCTATAACCCTCCCCCTTCTATCTGCCTCCTTTCCGAAGACCCCAGACGAGCCACAGAGATCAAGGTGAAAATCCAATCACTGCAGACTGGAGCGATCTGTGCCAGAAAGGCCCTACTGGACTCTGGAGCCACTGGAATGTTCATGGACCTGACCTTCGCAAAGGAAAATGGTCTAGACATACGACCCCTTGCATGCCTGATCCCTGTCTACAATGTTGATGGAACACTGAATGAAATGGGGTCTGTCTGTGAAGAGGTTGAGGTCATCCTCTGAATCAATGATCACTCTGAGCAGGTAGTGTTCTCTGTGATTGGACTGGGGAAAACCAAGCTGATCATAGGGCACACATGGCTTCACCATCACAACCCAGAGATCGACTGGACAACTGGGGAAGTCACACTGACCTGGTGTCCATCTGACTGTCGTGTAGTGATCTGGAAGATGCAGAATGTGGAACATTGGCGAGGGAGAACCTCCAGGAAGACATTGGAAGAACCCTGGACACCTCCCACTCCTATGGAGGATGATGCCGATGACATTAATGAGTCCCTGACACTGGAAAAAGGAGATGCCATCTTTGCAGCTTACTTCCCCAGTGACACTGAGCACTCTGAGATTGTCTGAGCAATGAGCACCCCTTCTCAGAGACTGTTGGAGGCTGCGAAAGCCAAAGCAAATGAGCCAGTGAAGACATTTGAGGAGCTTGTCCCAGAGGAATTCCGTGACTTCCGAGATAGGACTCCTTTGATCAGCTCCCTGGCCGGAAACCATGGGATCACCACATTGAGTTTAACAAGGGAGTCCAGCTACCTCCCCCAGCCAAACTCTTCCCACTCTCCCCAGCAGAGCAAAAGGAACTCAATGACTTCCTGAAGGAAAACCTGGCCTCTGGTCATATCTGCCCTTCCAAATCCCCTATGGCTGCCCCAGTGTTCTTCGTGAAGAAAAAAGATGGAGGTTTTCGGCTAGTCCAGGACTACTGGAAACTCAATGACATCATGGTCAAGAATGCATACCCCTTACCTCTGATCTCTGATGTCATTGACTGACTCCAAGGAGCCAAAGTGTTTGGGAAACTGGACTTGTGGTGGGGCTTCCAGAATATCTGGATGGCAGATGGAGAAGAATGGAAAGCAGCTTTCCGGACTAACCAAGGACTGTTTGAACCCTTGGTCATGTTCTTTGGACTTTGCAACTCTCCAGGTACCTTCCAGAACATGATCAATGATGTCCTCCGGGAATGGATCGACAATGGAGTGTGCATCGTATATCTGGATGACATCCTAAGCTTTGCCAAGACCTGGGAGGAGTACGTCCATGGTGTCCAAGGGATCCTGCAGACACTCCGGGAGAACAACCTCTTCTTGAAACCCGAAAAGTGTGAGTTCTTCTGGGACCAGATTGAGTATCTAGGGATGGTGTTCACCCCAGATCATGTGGAGATGGACCCTATCAAGGTCACAGGTGTGATGGAGTGGCTGGAACCCAAGAACCTGAAGGAGACACAGTCATTCCTTGGATTCATCAACTTCTACCACCGGTTCATCCAGGATTTCGCTAAGGTTGCCAGACCTTTGAATGATCTCACCTGGAAGGACATTCCCTTTCAATGGGTCAATGCTGAACGTAATGCCTTCATCAAACTGAAATCCCTTGTCACCTCCATGCTGATCCTAGTCTTTCCCTCTGAGTCTGGATGCTTCCAAGTGGAAGCTGATGCCTCTGGATATGCAACTGGAGCAGTACTCTCCCAGCTCCAAGAGGATGGAAAGTGGCACTCAGTAGGTTTCCTATCAAAAAGTCTGTCAGAGGCTGAGAGGAATTATGACATCTATGACAAGGAGCTCATGGCCATTATCTGAGCTCTGGAGGCATGGAGACATTACCTAGAGGGCTCTCCACATCCGATTGAGATCTTGACAGACCACCAGAACCTTCAGTACTTCCAGACTGCACAGAAGCTGAATTGGAGACAAGCCCACTGGAATATTTTCCTTTCCCAGTTCAACTTCACCCTCCAGCACTGCTCTGGATCACAGTCAGGGAAACTGGATGCTCTTTCATGGCGCCCAGACCACCCGTGAGGAGACTCTGATAACTCCAATGTAGTCCTACTGAAGCTAACCACTTTCCAGTCCCGTGCCCTAGACACCACAGAGGTTGTGGCAGTGGAAGGACCTAGTTGGAGCTTGATAGCTCAGATCAAAAGGGCAATGGAGATTGATGACAAAGTAGTCCAGATCATCAAGGAGTTAAACAGAGATGGCCCAAAGGCTCACCTGAAAGATTGGGAACTCCAAGGGTCTCTGGTCCTTTTCTGCAGACATGTCTATGTTCCACTGGACTCCAAACTCTGTCATGACCTAGTCCATTGTAAGCGGGAATTAGGAGTTGAATCCAGCTACAGTCCACAATATGAGATGGAGAATGAAAAGAGGGATCATGGAATCAATCTGGGTGTTCAGGTCCTTGAGAAGGAATGGTCTTTGGAAGGGGAGAATGTACTGCTCTGATAGAGACTATCTAAACAGTGAATGAAGGGATCAAATCACACACCAAGTCCTCCTCTTGAGAACCTATCAAAAGTGTGATAAGTAGTGCTTGTGTTGTGGAGTTTACCCTTGGACCAGTGGCAGTTTGTTAAGCCTTCAAAACTGGGGATGAGGGGAAAGACAATGGAAATTCGCATCTCCTGCACTTAATATACATCACAGAAAAATGCTATGGTAACCGGCAGAAATGTGGGATTAAGGCGAAAATGATGAAAAAGAAATCAAGTCAAAAGCTTGAAAACTGAAGGAGATATTCAATTAACAAGTCAGAACAGGGGAATATGGCTTTACCAAGGTATTCCTCCTCTCCTACTGAACAGAATCCCTTAGGGAAAGGTGGAACTGGTCGCCCTAGATGTACCCTCCATCGGACATAGGGTGCTGGAACCATAATTGCCTTTAATAATCAGAAAAGCGGAGGTAAAAGTGAAATGAGACATGGGGAGACTAAATTACAGAAAGCCGAGTTCTAATCTGCTCATTTCTACCTTGGTACCATTCGATGCGGACTTTCAGCGTCTTTCCAGGGGTGGTCATTAATAACAAATTGGATCAAAACTGGTGGAGATATTTGTGAAATACTGAAGGATAGTGTGGAGCATGAGGTAACATCGACCTAGAGGATGCAGTTTGTATCTGATAGATGTTTGTGTGGTACCATTGGATAGGCATTGATCGTAGCTTTCTGGGCGCTATCTTGCCAAGTCGATCCGATCAAAAATGAGGGAGATATTCGCGAAATACTCCTTGAGAGTATGGGAATAGCCCTATTTAACATGTGACTAATCCGCAAGTTGGATCCAAAGGATTAGGAAATATTGATTATATAATTGGGACTCATATATCACCCTTGAGGCAATGGCACAGAAGACTGGATTGAGCATCAATGAAGAGGGCAAGTTGAATTGCCAAAGCCACAATTGGCTGGACTCAAGGTAAATCCAAAATCAGGTGGTCTGTTGAAGACCTGGAGGTGGACAAATAATTGTCTCATATACAAGGTGGAGGAGAAGTGAGTAGGCCACGGTTTTGAAAGAGGGGAATCCATGCTATTTAATAATAAACGGAATGATGAGAAATGGAGGAGGCAGAATTGAACATATTGGATTCATTTGAGGAGGTAGTTGGGTGGTAATGTGAATTCTATGTGGTGGGGATTTATCCCTCCAACACCATGAACACCACAACACCCCAACCACAGGCCACCCTGGATGATGGAAGACATATGAACTTGTGTCTTGCCACTACTGGTGGCCGGGGATGTCACGGTATGTTGCAACCTATGTTTCCACCTGTGACACCTGCAATTGGACCAAAACCTTCCCATCCAAACCATCCAGAACTCTCCACCCTAATCTGGTCCCAGACCGCTGATGGCAAGTCATATCAGTGGACATGATCATGGAGCTCCCAGAGTCACATGGATTTGGCAGTGTGATGATTGTCATCGACCAACTCTCCAAATGGATTCATGTGATGCCCACAATGACCACAGTGGACTCTGCCGGCACCTTGGTCAGTCATCTAAGCCTACCTAGTTAGGTACCACTTCTGGGGCAGATAATGGTACCTAAGTAGGTCCCATCACTATTTTGGCTGAAATGGCCATTTTTATGATTTCACCTCCTGGCCCAGAATTGGCCGAAATGGCCGAAAATTGGCCGAAACTGGGACTTAGAGATTCTCAGACAACAGTGGACTATACGGGCTTATTGGGGATAATCACCATTATTTATTATTATATTCCCCCTCTGGTGCTTCATTTATAATTATTTATTTATTATCATTATCATTATAAATATACCACCCCCAGGTGGGGGCAGGTTTCATTTGGCAGTCTTCTATTTTATTCTTATTAACTTATTTATTTATCTATCTAAAAATTCAACTAAAACAACATACCACACCTGCAGTAGCAGGTGTGGTACACTCCGTTGATTCATCAGGAGCTTGGACAGGGCCATCTGATGTTCAGATGCAGGCTCAGGGGGCATATTGCCAGGTGTTGGGTGGTATTCATTGCATGAGAATCTGGAAAAAACATGAAGTTAGAAATTCAAAGCAGTGCAAAAAGAGTAGCTATCGCTACTCTTTTTGCACCACTTGCATATAAAAATTTAAAAAAACATGTACTTAGTAGCACCACACACCTGCCCTAGCAGGTGTGTGGTACCTTCCTTTGCTTTGTACCAGGCACTGCTGCCTTGGGTGGGCATGACTTGGCGGTTCACCATTGAGCAGTATAGAAGAAGGGTTGGGAGCTCCGATGACTGTCAAATCAAAATCTGGTTCAGCCAGTGTGTAGATGGGAGACTGTATTTCTGTTATTATTCATTGGGCTGGTTCGCTTCAATGGTTGATCACACTCTGCAAGACGTGTATGGTGTTCAGTGGAGAATAGGAAGGGATATGGACTAGCTGTAGTCAATGATATATTGTTTGGGATGCTTGTAGAAAGGCTTATATGTCTGTGATGCTTGTAGAAAGGCTTATACATTGTGTGGGATGCTTATGGAAAGGCTTATACATCTGGGATGCTTGTGGAAAGGCTTATATGTCGTTCGTGTTGTGTTGGTCTGTTTACTGATATTTGTGTAGTCTTGTTTACATTCTCCTGGTCAAAATGCGGATATCTGCAGGTTATAGACTGATCAGTGCTTGGTTAGTCTTGTTAGTATGTTTCTTTCTTCTTTCTTCAAAACCTGATACGTATTTCATTATGCTTACTTTTCCTTGGATGTCCAGCAACTCTAACCTTAGGTCCTGCAACTATCCTTGGCTTTAGTGATTCGCGTAGAGGGCTACCAGTGGCTTTGTCTCAACAACCTTGAAGATGACTTAGCTCCAGATGGCTTATAGATAGACTGTTCTTTAGAGGCAAGCAGAAAAGTTGACAGTGGTTGACAGTGATGATTTCCAGAGAGGAGATGATTGTGTGGGGGTACAGGAAATCTACCAGCTTTTATACCTTTCTGAAGGTGGCTGTGTTTAAGAAATATGACTCCCCCATGGGTGAGTCATATGTGAGTCATAGGTGAGAACAAAAGAAAAATAACAAGATGATGTAATAATGCGGTCATAGCTGAGTCATTCATAAAGAGAACAAAAGGAATCATGAGGAGGGGTGATGTCACCAATTTGCTGAGCATGTGGAATGCTTGGAGCATGTGGTCACTGACCATGTGGAGCATTCTGGAGGCAAAATGAAAGGATATCTCTGGGTTTTGGAGATTAATTTGAGCATAGTCCAATGGTTAAGGTGTTTTGTTGGTGGTTGATAATGGGGACAAGTGCATGGGATGGGATTCGATGCAGAAACACCAGTTTGCATCCATAATAGACGTTCTTGGTATCATTAGATGCGGATTTCTTACAGCTTTCTGGGCGCAGTGGTTCCGAGAAGATCTGGTGTAAACTGACAGAGAAATTCATTTTTTACTGATGGGTGTTGATTCTGATAGTAATGTCATTCTGTAGAGTTCAGTTTTGATCTGTTCTTCGCGTGCTCAGTACTGTTGGATGCCGATTTTTTATATCTTTCTAGGCGCGGTTGTTCCGAGAGGATTGAATGCGAACTGATGGAGAAATTCATTTTTTACTGGAAATCTCGGATTTTGGTAGTACAATTGGCCTGGAGAGTGCAGTTTTGGTCCGTTCGACTTGTGTTTGGTACCGTTTGAAAGGTGTGAATCATAGCTTTCTAAGAGTTATATGGGCGTACCTCTCCAATCAAAACTGACAGAGTTATAGAACGAATTCAATTTCCACACGTAGCCATAATTAATTTCGTAATTGGTCATGTGATCATCCAAAGGCTGGGAGTGGTGTGATTTCGCATTTTCTGATACTGGATGTTTTTATCTTCCACAGCGGGTCATTAGGGGGTCGCAGCTGTCTGTTGTCATGGTTTCAGGAGCTTCAAATTCAATCCTAGAATGATAACATATGTTAGTGAAAAAATTTGAAGTGACGCCAAAGGAGCAGTGCAAGCTGCTCCTTTGGCGTCACTGTACATACAGAAATTTTAAAGAAAAAATACCTCATAGTACCACACACCCGCTGAAGCGGGTGTGTGGTACTCATCTTGCCATTATGGATGCTGCGGTTCAGGTTTAAACCTGTGGAACCTGAGTTTAAACCTGAACCTGACCCAGGTCAGGTTCCATTGGGGTCAGGTTTCATTTCATTTTCTTCAGGTCAGGTTCAGGTTTTGCCCTTGCCCTGAATCCAAAAACTGGTCTGAAACCAGGTTTAAACCTGAACCTGAAAGGTAGGGTGTAGGTTCTATTCCATGTAAATTGACCACTATTCTGGCACCAAATCTGGCAATTTACACATGTGACTATAGTTCTGGAGTCAGAAGTCACATGACTTGGCCATCAAATGAGGTAATTGGTGCAGGTCACAAGTCACATGACAGAATGTAGTGACTAAATACCATCTCCAGAAGATGTGTGAGCAGTAAATTGAAGTGAAAGGGGGCTAGGAAGGAGATGTGGATCTAAAGCAGGATGTAAAGGGAGTGGCAGAGGCAGAGACTTGAGCAGAGGGTGTAGATATTGTGTAGTACCCCCTGAAAATGTTGGCTTCCCTCATACCTCAGGTTTCAGGTTTAAACCAGGTTTAAACCTGAACCTGACCTGAATGAGACCAAACCTCAGGTCAGGTTCAGGTTTTGCCCTCATGGGTGATTTTGGAACCTGGTCAGGTTTAGGTTTTGCCCAAATTGGGCAAAACCTGACCAAAACCTGACCATGGCAACCATAGACAAGTTTCTTATTGATTACGAAGCATGCTGCGAAGAAGCATTATATACAGATGAGGAGAAGTGTAAGCATTTGGTATGATATTGTGGAAGGAAAATTGCAGAGTTGTTAAAGAATCTTCCTGAAGCAAAAGGAAATTCCTTTAAAGAACTCGTGGACAGGCTTAGGGATTTCTATGGACAAACCGATAACAAGAAGAGGTACACCAGGGAACGTCTGGCTCGCTATTGTTTCAAACCTCATTCAATTAAGAGTGAAGCAGATCTTGACACATACTATCGAAAGTTTGTGACTCAAGCTCATCACTTACAATCAAAAGGAATGATTGCGGAAAGGGACAAAAATGATTTATTCTGGCAAGGAATACCCTGAGAAGTGCAACAAGTTGTATTACCTTACCTTTGAGTGCTCCCAGGTTTTGATGACTCTAAACCCCTCAGCCATTTTGCAGCATATAAATGCATAAAGTCCTGCCTTAAGGATGATATGTATTACAACATTCAAGACCTGCATAAGCATGAAGGAAAGACTTACTACAAGGGCAAAGTCAGATTCAAGAAAAACTATTACAAACACTCAAAATAGGACTTGGATTCCTCACATTCTTCAGATGCAGATTCCAGCGATGACAAATCAGAGGAGGAAGGGTCAAGCAGTGATAGTGATAGTGTAAAAACGCGGATGGAAATGCCCCCAAAGAGAGGATCGGCCCCACATAAATCAGCCTCAACTCCAGCCCTGAAGACAGTTTCAGATCAAGTAGGTGAATTGGCAAAATCATTTAATGAAATGAAAATACACCTTGCGCAATCTTATCCGAACAGCAATTTACCTACACCTGATCACCAGACAAGAATTGAAAACCAGGGTATTGATAGTCCTGCTACTTATCCCAATAATATCCCAAGGAATTCAAATCATTATCCTGACAGATCTTTGGAAGGATCAAGGAGTGCAGTTATTTGTTGGTTTTGTGACAAAACCGGAGTTCATGTGGTAGGAATGAAGAATTGCCCAGATGTGCAGGCAATGATTTGTCAGGGGATGATCAAGTATGCTGTGGATGGAATATTGGTCAAGAGTGATGGAACACATTTACCAAGAGGAATTCCTGGACAAGGGGGAATTAAGCAAGCAATAATAAATGAGCTGCAGAGTCTTACCCCTCCAAATGCTCAAACTGTTAGTGCTTGCAGTGTGGTGGATGAATATGGATGACCACTTTTTCAAGGACAATCGTACACAGTAATGGCAGAACCAAGAGCCAATCCAGTTGCAAAGTCTGACAAGCCTGAAGTTAGATATACTCCCATCAGTGAGAGGCCCCACAACAAGGTTTCTTGTCTGCCTAAGCATCAAGTTACTGTTGAGATACCACCAAGAAATGTAGCACATCCTGTACCAGAAACTCGCCCCATTCCATCCCAGCAACCAGTTGTGGAAATGGAGGTAGATGATGAACATGAAATTGAGAAAATGCGGCCACAGGAGGTTAAAAAGGGCCCAGAAAAAGAGCCAAAACCAGCCTATGTTCTGCATTTTCCACCACCCCCAGTCATTTCAACTCCGTTTCTCGATGCAAGAACAAAAACTCCATCAGCTGATACTCAGAAACCTGAAGAGAAACATCCCCAGGTGGTGATATTACAAAGAAATCATAAACCCAAGGAACCACTCCCAAAAGAACAGCTTTCAGCAGAAGAAAAGATAAAGAATGTCAAGTTCAGGAACAACATTCAACAGGAAGACATAGAAATGGAAGTGGACTCTTCAGAGAAACATTTGCCTAAGAGTGGACCAGCATTCAAGTTTACAACTGAGTTTCAGGATGCATGTGAAGACAAGGAAGTAGTAAAAAAGGTATTAAATCAAAAGATAGAAATATCTTTAGGGGACTTTCTTGGAATAGCACCTGGGCCTGCTAAGTTGTTTGCTGCTGGGCTAAAGTTAAAAAGGGAACCAACAAACAAGTATAGGGACCCTCTTACTGTGAACTCTGCAGCATACGAAGAAGGAGAAATTAGTGAATCATCAGATGAATCATCAGAAGAAGGATTGGAGTTTGAAGGAGATGCGAAAGAACCTTGGGAATGGTTGTATAGGGCTCATCTGACCCATGCAAAACCAAGGAGGATGTTTGCGGTGGCCACAGGGAAGGTTAATGGTAAGGTGATGAGAAGAGAAGATGTGTCTCTAATGATCGACTCAGGATCCGAATTGAATCTAATCTCAAGTGATGCCATGGAGAAACTGAACATCCCAATGGATCATGATGGAGAACATTGGTCACTTCAAGGAATCAATAGTGGACCTGAACCTCTATTAGGATGTTGTCGAGATGTCCAAGTACAAATAGGTGGAATACATTTCGATCATCATTTCTTTGTTAAAAATGGGAAATTTGCGGACCATGATGTCTTGTTAGGTCAACCTTGGCTTATGGATATGGGTGCCCAAATATCATATGGAGTAAAAGAAGGAAAAGGGGGAATGACAATCCAGGCTTTCCAGAATGGGGATATGGACCAATTGTCAGTACTAATGCAAGCACTAGTAAATGAATCATGAGAAAAGACGAAGCTAGTCAACTCCACTTCAGTCATTCCACCAAAATCACCTACAGAACAAGAACCTACCAGCATTACAGAAGAAGAGCTGATGATAGATCAGTATCAAAGAGTGAAAGCCACCCCATCATACAGTTCATTAAAGGGAGATGCTCCTTCAATCCCGACATTTGGAAGAGAACTTTTGGAAGCCTTATGACTCCCAGAGGTAAAGAGGAGAGTGGAAGAATTGAAGGAGAACAAGTATGTTATGGATGCATTGGTAAACAAGCATGGAATTGCTGCAAGAAATCCAGGCTGGTCAGCCATATTTGATACCTATGATAGGTATCAAATCTATTTGGTACCTAAGTAGATCTAATAGTGATGGGGTGCCATAGGGGTGCCAATCAATAATTCAATATTGGAGAATCATTGGAATCAGCCCCAATGGGGCTCCAATAGGGCATATGGGGCCCCATTATGGTTCAATGGGGCCCTATTATGGCCCCAAAATGAGCCTTCCTCACGGCTTCATCTTTTTGCATCACCCAAATGGGGCCCCATTATGCAACTTGAGAACATTTTGTTGGCCAGGCACAATAGTATATTGGGGGTATCTCCAGCATCTAAGTCTAAGGGGCTAACTAATAGTACATTTGTGACCAGTGTGCTAGGTTAATCCTCATGTCCCAGAACCAGATCAAGGGAGGTTAGGAATGTGAGGTCCTCTGCCTCAGGTCCTTCTTCCAACTCCCCATTTTCATCATCATCAGAACTTGCTTCTTCAGCCTCTTCTTCCCCAGGTGATAAAACTTCCTCAGCCTGGGCTCTACCTTGTCGGCAGACCCATGCCCTCTGTAATGGAGGCAGTTGGTCTGGAATGTTTCCCCAGTCCACCCACCCATCCCTACCAAGAAGTCCTGCTGTGTGATGTTTCCAGTTGTTGACCAGGTCATGCAAGTGATGTAACTCCATTAAGACAAAGAATTTGACATCTTCATCTGTCCACATCCCCAGAGTTGTTAGTTTACATTCAGTCAAGTTGGAAGGAACCCCTACCATTGCAAAAATCAAAGGCATGCTGGGTAGCAGCATACTGCTTTGTGAACCAGCAACATAGATTGGAGAGTTCAGCTTTGCAGCACCTAAGCTCCTCTTGGCAGTTTGCCAGCTCCTGGGCATGTCGGATGCCCTCACGGACTTCTTTGTCTGCAAGCCAAGCAGGGACCCTCCCATCTGGAAAATTTGCCATGTCCTCATGATGAGGCACTTGCCAAATATCTTCATCCACATCCAACTTATAAACAGATGATGAAATTTCTGGAGGGATATATGCATCCCTTGCAACATTCCCTTTTCCTCTAAGTTTCATCATCTGCTGTCGGATATCCTCATATCACTTCAGTGTTGCTTGAATCCAAGAGACTCGACCCTTCATTGCCTTCTCCACATGCTCCTTAGTCTTGTGATCCAGCTGGTGACTTGTGTCAGCATGCTCCAGCCCAACAAGCTCAAATTTACATGTGCAAAGCTTCATCAGGAGCTGGTCCCTCACAACCCGGACATTCAGCTGGAGGTTTATCCACTTGTTGGTCTTTAACCGCTCCAACTCCTTGTGGGACTTCTGATCCAAGAGATGAAGTTCCTGGGTCTTTCTTGAAATATTACTCTCAAGGCGCTGCACACTAGCCTGTATCTCTGTAATATTCAACCGTAGCTCATCCTCCACTGCAATTGTCACATTATCAGTTGCAAGACCTGCAAGCTCGTCCATAAGTTCCTTCAGATGCACCCGGAGTGAGTCTGCAGACTGGGACATAGACAGGATGTGTTCTATTGCACGGGATCCCTTTGTCTTTGACTGGCGAGGGACTAGTCTGCTTTGAAAAGAGCACTGTTCCTTGAACTGGCCCAAGAGATACTGGACTGAGGCCCCATCCAGTTTCTCCTGAGCCTGAGCCTCACGTCCTACAGTGTGCGACACATGATCACAGAGCCATTTCCCTGCACCCTCTTGCTTGAGCTCATCTATATGCTTGACTTGAAGATCAATTATGAAGAGATGGCGATGGTACTAGCAAGAGATTGACCATCAGTCTATCTCATCAACTTAGCTTAGCAAGTGAATGTACATACACCAGTGACCCTTAGACCAGGAATAAGTCATCTGAGCTCACTCCAGAACCTCTCACACCCCTCACCATCAGACAGACCCCATTTTTCTGACTTCCGGGGGTGATACCACAGTTGGCAAGTCCATTGATGGCCATAAGCATGGAAAACAGAGACACCAAACTCAATCCGTCCCATCCATTCAGGCATGATGTTCCACTTAAGGAGACTATGATGGATTTGACATGCAATATCATACAACAGCCTGACTGTCCAATCCTTAGGTAGATCTTTGAGGAGTGCCGAGATCAGAGCAAAGGCATAGAACTGTTTTTCACCAGCAGTATGCATATTGGCAATGTAGATTGGACTATCATGCCGACATAGCATAGCCATTAGCCCTGTGTCATCAAAGTGCTGAGTGGAAGCCTTGATGCGATCACCATCAGCTGCAATGAATGAGTCGCCACAGGTGTCAAGAACAGAATTTGGAATATTCATTCCTGGTTCAATGGAATCATCATCACATGGCCTGTTTCTATCATCCTCCACCGACTCATCTGCCTTTTGCTTCCTGCCTGCTCCAGCTGGACTCTTTGTTGGTTGAACCTCATTGATCCTGGCAGCCATATCATCAAGGTCTGCCTGCAGAAGCTCGACTGTCCTTGGAGAGAATATCTCTGGGTCCCGGCACCTGTCTGACCCTCAAAGCCTTTTCTCTAGTCTTTGTCATGGTTGCATTTGAGTTGAAAGTTTGCATCTATGCAAACAATGACAGTGGCCTGAAGATCAGCCGCATGCCTCCCTCCGAAGCAAAGAGCACAGCATGATTGCAAGTATGTGCTTGGACACTCCAGGGCACCATCAACTTTAGTAGGCCCGGTGAAATTGTGTGCATTCAGATATA
Source organism: Hydnum rufescens UP504 (assembly GCA_014904985.1). NCBI lineage: Eukaryota > Fungi > Basidiomycota > Agaricomycetes > Cantharellales > Hydnaceae > Hydnum > Hydnum rufescens. The sequence goes on along the minus strand of MU129038.1, from coordinate 37,805 downwards.
CTCAAGCTGGGATTGAGGTTTTTTCATTGAGTGCAGGGGTAGGAGGGTGATCAGAGGACAGAGTGGAGTTCAATGATTCACGAAAAGAATTGATGATTTTTGTCATCTCTGCCTTCACCAGTCTAACAAGAACTTGATAGTGGGTGAGAGCATTGGCAAATCGTCCATGAAGGGAATCCCCAGTTGCAAATTCATGGCCACGAGCCTTTAGATATTTCGTAAGGGTTGCTGCCCAGGCTCATTCATTAGGTGCCATATTTACAAAGAGATCTGATACAAACTCCAACATATCCATGCTCACAGCCAAAGTCAGAGCCAATGGAGAGCATGGGAACAATCCCTGGCTCACAAGCTGGATTGCTGCAGGGCAACGAGAGCAAACAACCAAATCAATGTCCTCCAAATATTCCATATGCACACAAACAATCTTCAGTATGTGATGACGCTGCGAACACATACAGGGTTCTATGGAATCAACCTGGGCCCCAGTGTTCCATTCTCTTTGAAACCTCATAAAAGGACGAATCAGTGATGGGAGGACATCGTCACCCCACCAACGAGCCTGTGCGTGTTTCCGCCATGCATGATGAGATAGTTTGTCTTGGACAACACATACATTGGCCTCAGGTGCCATTTCCAGCTCGAAATTGATGTCTAAGTGGTGGGATTCGATAAATGTTGATTGCTCAGTCACTTCGACGGCAGGAAGATTGGATGTTTGCTGGTTTGACAGTGTAGTAATTACTCCATTTGGCCCTGAGCCTACAACTTCAGCGATTGGATATTTGGAATGCCATCGTTTGGGATGAAGAGTAGATGAAGAAGAATTGGCAGAGATCTGGGAAGACAATGCAGAGGGAGTAGAACTTGTTCATTGACGAATCAATCATTTTACAGTCAAGTTCATTTTGGATTACTGGCACAATTCCGGGCAGTGAAGCATGAGTAGAACGGGACACAAATAGGTGGGCCGTGGTGCAGAACCTTCGTTAGTGCTGGCAAACACAGGGTGTTAAAAAGCGTAGACAACACACAACATGGGCAGGCCATGATCAGTGAGTTGGGATTGGAGTAAGAGCACAGAACAAGGAGTGCCCAATGCAGGCAGACTGCAATCAGCAAGTTGGTTTGGGGTAAGAACACAGAGGAGGGTGCCCAATGCAGGCAGACTGTGATCAGCAAGTTGGTTTGGGGTAAGAACACAGAGAGAGGAGGGTGCCCAACGCAGGCAGGCCATGATCAGCAAGTTGGTTCAGAGTAAGAACACAGAGGGAGGAGGGTGCCCAACACAGGCAGACTGTGATCAGCAAGTTGGTTTGGAGTAGGAACACAGAGGGAGGGTGCCCAACGCAGGCAGGCCGCAATCAGCAAGTTGGTTTGGAGCAAGAACACAGAACAAGGAGGGTCCCCAAAGCAGACAGGCTACAATCAGTGAGTTGGTTTGGAGTGAGAGCACAGAACAAGGATGGTGCCCAATGCAGGCAGGCCGTGATCAGCACACTGGTTTGGAGTAAGAACACAGAACAAGGTGAGTGCCCAACACAGGCAGGCTGTGATCAGCAAGTTGATTTGGAGTAAGAAGGCAGAATGAGAACTTCGAGAAGGGTGCCCAACACAGGCAGGCTGCAATCAGCGAGTTGATTTGGAGTGAGAATGCAGATGCGTAGTGTTGATTTGTAATTTGGATCCATCACCGTGTTCGACTCGGAGGTCACCAAACTCTCTTTGTTCTCACCTCAGTTGAGTCGATAGTACTACCCAGCCTGCCTGAGTTGTGCCATCAACTGAATGAGTCCATTGTACAAAACTGAAATGCCTGACCACAATTCGCAGCTGAGGTACCATTCTGGCCAGCTTGTCTGCCATTGTGCAGAAGACCCCCAGCCTCATTCGTAAACTGATCAAATTTCCCCTCACACATCATTGATGATTCACTGCAGCGGCCCATTATCACTCCAAAAAACCGGCGACTAGGGGCAGGGGATTTTTTAGATGTGCGAAGTCTAACCGATGTGGATTCTGGGGTAAGTAACAGGATGTCTTCCCTAGTGTGTTCTAATGGCTATGGTGTTTAGCCTGGTCTGGCCTTGATGATGTTGCTGCTACCGGTCCCCTTGCAAGTGATGAACCACCCATCCTGCCTCCTGACTTGTTGACCTCACCCCATCTTCTCTCCCAATCTCCCCCACCCTCCCCCAGTGCTTCGCAAGTGGAGACATGTGAGGGAGTCAGGGCCTGTCACTTGGAGGCAGAGAATGCTGCACTTCGCATGGAACTTAGTAGTCTTCAGGGCAAACTCAGTCAATGCAAGGATGACTTAAGTCTTGCAGAAGAGAAATATGATAGATTGGTTGCTGGAATTGGCAGGTTGCTTGCTGCGGACTGATTTTCATGGTTTCTGTATTATGCAACACACCCCCTTGCTTACAATCCATGTGTGTGGAAATATATGCTTTACTTTGGATTCAGAGAGCCAGGATGACAGACAAACACATATGGTGAACTACAGAGGAAGAAAAAGAAGTGGTCGATGTATGAGAAACCCCCCCCACCCCATCACTGTATCAGCGAGTGCGGCTCATTGGGAATATACGTGAGGAAAAAATGTATGTCGGAGAAGGTCTTGGTTCAGTCGTGCTGTCAGGACCACAAAGGGGAACCATGTTAACCATGAAAACATCACAAAAGAAATGAAACTGACCTTGTTGACTATCAATATCCATCCCATTGTTTGACGCTCGTTCCTCGCTATACTCTAATTCAACACATGTATTCCCTGATGGGACTGAAGTGCAGAAGACGGTATGGACAATAGGAATGAAGCAAGGATGCACCAGTGACTGGTGTATGGCTTGATGCACTGCTTCCTGCCTTACTCGTCCACACTCCAAAGCTGGTCTGCTCAGTGGACCAAGTACATAGTTTGTTGGGGATGTCCACAAGGTATCGAGAGTTAACTCTTGTGAGAAGTAGCCTGTAAGGGAGATGTGAAGGGATTGGAGTGGATGAGAGGTCGATGATGAATCTGTCGACACAGGGGAAGGTTGTCAAGGTAGTCCATGTGTTGAGGGTGGCACTGACCACAAGGATTGTGGGGGTGGCTGGGTGCAGCATTCCCATAACTCGATTCCGACCACCACGAACATGCTCATCAACACCCATAGATTTGGCAGGTGTGGTAGGAGGACCAGATACTGGCAGGCGAGAGTTTGATGGTCCCACTATAGATGTGGCAGCAACACATCCAGATCATGTAGAACATATGTGCATAACGAGGCTCTGGGTTAACTGGGCTGTTGGGCCTGGTGATGTTGTGCCAGCATCGGTACTTTGCTTTTCTGCATCTCCAGCACTTGGCAAACTTGCAAGGAGTCTTCTCCCATTTTTTATAAGTCATATTTGTGCATTGCCTAATACCACCTTGGCCCTCATCCTTGTGACATGTGTTGTGCATAATGACACCACCCCAGTATTGGATCTCGTTGGGAAGACGGGGTAATTGCAGCTCTGAGGGAGATGGTCTGAAGGTAAAGCATTCAACAAGGGAGAATATATTCATCGAAGGACGCGAAGGGTCTGAAGGAGGATCAGATTGAGACGAAGTGGAAGATGAATGTGTTGGCGTGGGATTTGGCCGTGGCTTGTAAAATGCCTGACATAGATATGGAGATTTCAAAAGATATCCCAGGAGTTGAAGGGATAGAAGAAGAACATCCTCGTCTTTGTAAGGCCCTTGCTTTTGGGATGACAAGTTCACTGCAACTCCGCTCTGACTACCCACATGTGAGTCAGTGGCTCGGGCATGTGCTGCTTGAGTGGTGGCTTCTATTCCCGTAGTCGACCGCATCTAGCAAGTTTTCAGGCAAGGTGATGGGTCCGTTAATGTCGATTGGACCAGTGAATGTTGCGTTTGGCCCTAATTGGGACAAGTGGTCGGCCAGTGTAGCAAGAGCAGCACGAGGAGTCACATAAACTGTCCCAGCCATTGTGGGATCATGGCAATGACCTTGGGAACACAGCAAGAGGGTGCCCAACACAGGCAGGCCGTGATCAGTGAGTTGGTTTGGAGTGAGAACACAGAACAAGATGAGCGCCCAACGCAGGCAGGCCACGATCAGCGAGTTGGTTTGGAGTAAGAACACAGAAAGAAGAGGGTGCCCAATGCAGGCAGACTGTGATCAGCGAGTTGGTTTGGAGTAAGAACACAGAAAGAAGAGGGTGCCCAACGCAGGCAGACTGCGATCAGTGAGTTGGTTTGGAGTAAGAACACAGAAAGAAGAGGGTGCCCAATGCAGGCAGACTGTGATCAGCAAGTTGGTTTGGAGTAAGAACACAGAAAGAAGAGGGTTCCAACACAGGCAGACTGCGATCAGCGAGTTGGTTTGGAGTAGGAATACAGAAAGAATGTGCCCAACACAGGCAGGCTGCGATCAGCAAGTTAGGTTGGATACGAGCTCTGCGAGATAATTTGGTTCTGTGACGGTCAGGTCTGAGACTGACTCAACTGAATTGAGCCAAGTCAACTACAATCAATACATTGGGGCTGTTTTTTGCCACAGGATGAAAGAGAATGGATTCAAATAGGGTCTTTCACAATAGCAAAAACAAATGTCAAAATGGTACCAAAGACTACTCAAAATAAATACAGTTGGTCTCCAAAATGGTGCTTTGAGGTTCGTTTTGGGCTCTATCGTGAAACACCCTAATGATAGAAGTTGATAAGTCTGAGGCAAGGAGTGGTGTGATGACAGCACCATGAGGCTTTCTTTTTAAAAGTTCTGAAAAGGACTTGAGTCTTCAGAGGATCCCCATCACTCAGGTTGATAGCCTACACACTCTCACTGGGAAACTTTTGAGATTTTTGAGACCCACCTAGCATGGTTTCCCAGGAGTTTGGAGGCCAAAATCGGTGGCACAAAGAACAATTTCACCAGGAGGCAGCTCATGGGGCTAAAGTACATAGCACACAGATGCTGGGTGTTTGGTGCATGTGGTGGTGTACTTGAGGACTCCCCTATGGGGTGAAGGTTCAAGTACACCTCTGTACCATTTTTACTCACAGGGACAGGGGTCGGTCACAAGTCACTTACGATGTCACACATTTTTAGCTGCATATTAATGGCGCATGTGGCCCACATCTTTACATTACTATGAAAAACTTGAATTAAATACCATCATCAGCACTGTCGCTGTTGCTTTCATTTGCATCATACTCCAACCCTCCGTGTTCAGCATTAGAATTTTGTGGGTCTTCAACCTCATCTTATAAGCGGAGACAGCTTTTTCAGCTCAGCCAGCCACAAGTCCAGAGCCTGAATGTTGACTGAATCCAAAAACAGAAAATAGGGGTAGACATCAAGGAAGCCATTGCAGGACCAAGAATCCAGTCAGATCTATATGAAATCAATTGCCCCATGTGGGGTTGTTAACTTGATGTTTAATGAAGGCATGTATTACACAGGCTTGCATGATAATACAGACCGTGTCCATTTCTTCCACCACATGGACTGCATCCGTTTCTTCTGCCACACAGATTGTGTCCATTCTGTAGCCACCGTGTCTGGCATGCGAGACACTCCACGTGGATAGTCTCTTGCATAAAGGCTGTCCACCTCCTGACTCAGTCATACTTGAGGTGGCAGAGTCACTGCAGAGTCTCTAGTATGAGGGACCATGGGCTAGGTTACCACAGGATGCGAAGGCCATGGGTATATAAGTACAGGATCTCCTTGCTACTTTCTCCCTATTCTTTTTTCCGCATCCTGCCCAATTTTTCTCTCATGCACAGGGTGATATTTGCTAGAGATACGTGTGCACCGCCATCCAATCCTTCAAACACACAAGTAGCTAATGTAGGGCCACCCCCTATAGTGGGGGACCTCAGGAAGACTACAATTATGTAACTCAGCAGTGAGCACGATGTCATCATTGGCATTCTCTCAAGGTCTCGATTACATAATTCAGCAATTGGTGCAGTTTGCCAACAGTTTGAGTGAGTCCCCATACAACTAGCTCCTGTGACATCAGTGGAGATGCATAAGCAAGAATTCATTGTTTCACCGTATTATTAATGAGGCAGTGATGCCTGGATAAGGGAGAAGACTGTATTAGGGTACCTAATGAGGCGATTATACATAATGAAGGATGGCTAGGGTATGTAGTGAGTGGTCCTGGACTTTACCTCAGTGTATGCCAGTAAAGGGAGGTCTGGCGGCAAGTAGTCATTCAGCAAGTGGCATGCCCGCACCGGGAGCTCAGACCTTGTGGCACGTAGAAGCTCTATCGGATGTGGCGGTGTCATTTGAGATGCTCCACCACCACGTGAATGTGGGTCCCCATCCCAGCCAATGGAAGATGTTATCATGGGGTGACTGTATTCTCCAATGTCATGTCCATGTCCGATCGTCCACCCCTCTGCTGCCCTACGATTATTACCATTATCATTGCACTGATGGGATGAGCATTGTCAATTTTTTTGGTCGACGAAGCCATGTTATTGCATCCATTTTGCATTGAATTCGCATTCAGCTGCTGCTTCGTTTGAATACATTCATACCTAGACATTGACTTGTCCCATTGAAATTTGCCAAATACTCTGGGGCCTTGGAACGTTAATTGAGTGTGTTTAATCCTGTCTTGCATAGTACGAGTGTATATCCCATCATACTCACAACACCCAGTCTCAGTCCACATTCCGCAACACACTGAAGGCCGAGATTCCAGGTGTTGCCAGATGCGCTGGTGTTGAGTCACTACTACTACAACCCCAACCCCAACAGGTGTGCATGTTTCATAGCTGAGAGACTGCGCGTCTGAGTACCCCTTGGAGTGTGTGGTCTCCAGGTGAACCATGATTGATACCCTTTTTTCCCTAGTGTTGTCTCCATTGCAAGGAGACATAGCACCTTGGTAGATCCCAAGGTGATTATGGCCCCCAATGCCAACAAGAAAAAGGCCGGAACCAAGGCAAAGGTGTCAACCTCGAAGGTCCAAGCAAGTCCGATGAGCATGGGCAAGACATTCTTTATTCTCGATATAATTCCCACAGTGCATATGGCTTTTTCGCCCTGTGCGTGGGTCGACCTCCCATTATACACTTGGGAGATTGGAATGTGATATCTGGCTGTTTTTTGCCATCATATCGGAGTGCCCCTGACCGCAATTTGGTGGCATGATAAAGTAAGTCTTTACAACTGAGAGAATTTATTGACCCTGCTAATATCATTGACATCAGCACTCAGGCTACGTGCTGGAGACCAAGTGCAATGATGTGATGTCAAAGATCGGGTTCTACTCAGTCAAGGACATGACCAGAGATGGTCTCGACGTGTCGACTTCCTTTGCCTCAGTCCACGTCCTACTAAGCATGTTCACATCTGAGGCCAACACCATATCAGCTGGTAAGACCAATTCATGATCTAATTGTCCATCACTAACTCGTCGTATCCATAGGTTTCGACAAAGCTCCTGCCATGTTCTGTAATGGCTCGTCCCCCACAAAAGACGTCATGTCGTCTCAAACAGTTTCGTATGCTGACGCCCTCCACAATTTCCCTGAGGGCGTGTACGTCCCTTCTCCACTTCCTCCGTATTTTGACCATCCGTTCCTTCTGCATAAATGGTACGTGATGCCTTCCTCATTGTTTATTGCCCCCCCTGTCTCCTCAACCATTGGCTCCTCTGCTGCCAGTTCCTCTGCTGCTGGTTCCTCTGCTGCCGGTTCTTCTGCCACCAGTTCCTCTGCCATCGGTGTAAAGCGCACCCTTCCTCCGCTTCTGCAATTCACGAAAAGGCAGAGAACGGAAGGGATTGTTGCTGAGGGTGGGGACATCATGATGGAGGATGGAGGAAATGTTTCCATTCCCACCATTGATGGGGATCGTGATGTCGTGATGCAGGATGGGGCTAGTGTAGCAGCCACCACTCCGAGCAGTGGGGCTGCCATGCATAGCTCGCATGTACGCTTCCTCCTGGGTCACCCAATTCTCAGCACCTGTCAGATGTGGATAGGATCATCGAAGAAACATCTTCCTTGAGTGTGCTGTTTTGCCTTGTCGAATCTCCTTTCTCTGTCATTGCTGTTCGTTGTTCTCCATCATCACTGTGCATTGTTCTCCTTTGTCGTTTCTCATCGCTCTCCATCACTTTCCATCGCTCTTCATCAGCCCCCCTCCTCTGTCATTATTCAACCTGTCTTTTTTTTTTTTTTGCTGTCCTATAATTTTTGTAACCCTCTTTAATGTGCATATTATCAGCATGTGTGCCATTCGGCCTAAGCTGAGAACCCCCGGTGGAGAGTGCCACAGATTCAGAGGTCTATATGAGGTCCTAGAAGCCCACCACCTATGACATGCGTGTCATTGCTACTAGCACAATGAGGGGCTACACTCAGAATCAACTGCACCTGAGGGACTTTGGGTCTCAAGGAGAGTTCTCACCTGCCAGTGCTGACGTGGTGGGTGAAAACCCCAAGACCTTGCATCAACCTCTGACATGGGCTGACTGGTATAGAAGAAGGGTTGGGAGCTCCGATGACTGTCAAATCAAAATCTGGTTCAGCCAGTGTGTAGATAGGAGACTGTGTTTCTGTTTATTCAAATGGGTTGGTTCGCTTCAATGGTTGATCACTCTCTGCAAGATATGTATGTGTTTATTGAAGAATGGAATGTGATATGGACTAGCAATAGTCAATGATATATCATAGATGCTTATAGGAAGGCTTATATGTCATATGGAATGCTTATAGAAAGGCTTATATGTGGAGGATGCTTATAGGAAGGCTTATACGTCTGGGATGCTTGTGGAAAGGCTTATATGTGTTCGTGTTGCGTTTGTTCATTTACTGATATTTGTGTGTCCTTGTTTACGTCCTCCTAGTCAAAATGCGGATATCTGTGGGCTATGGAATGGTCAGTGCTTGGTTAGTTTGGTTAGTATGCTTCAATCTTCTTTCCTGACTCATATTTCATTATGCTTACTTTTTCCTTGGATGTCCAGCAACTCTAACCTTAGGTTCTGCAACTATCCTTGGCTTCAGTATTTCGCGTAGATGGCTTCCAGTAGCTTGGTCTCAACAACCTTGAAGATGACTTAGCTCCAGATGGCTTTAGATAGACAGTTCTTTAGATATTAAGCAGAATAGTAGACAGTAGTTGACAGTGGTTGATTTCCAGAGTGAGGAGATGGGGGGGAACAAGAAAATCTGCTAGCTTATATACCTATCTGAAGGTGGCTGTGCATGGAGCAAGAACAAAAGAGTAATAAAGCTATGAGATCATAGTGATGTCATGGGGGAGTCATAGTGGAGTAGAACAAAAGAGTAATAAAGAAATGATGTCATAATGCGGTCATAGCTGAGTCATCCATAGAGTGTGATGTCATAGTGAAGTCATAGTGATGTCATTCATAAAGAGAACAAAAGGATTCATAAAGGGAATGATGTCACTAATTTGCTGAGCTTGTGGAGTGGTTGGAGCATGATGTCACTGATCTTGTGATGTGTTTTGGGGCTCATGGGAAGCGAAATTAAAGGACATCTCCGGGTTCTGGAGATTAATCTGAGCATAGTCCAGTGGTTAAGGTGTTTTTGTTACTGGTTAAATAAAAAGAACAAGTGCATGGTGTGGGATTTGATGCAGAGACAGCAGTTTGTATCCGTAATAGGCGTGCTTGGTATTATTCGATGCAGATTTTTAACAGCTTTCTGGGCGCGGTGGTTCCAAGCAGATCCGGTGTAAACTGACGGAGAAATTCGTTTTTTACTGATGGGTGTTGATTCTGATAGTAATATTGTTCTGTAGAGTTCAGTTTTAATCTGTTCTTCACGTGCTCAGTACCGTTGGATGCGAATTTTTTATATCTTTCTAGGCGCGGTTGTTCCGAGAGGATTGAATGCAAACTGACAGAGGTATTCGTTTTTTTACTGGAAATCATGGATTTTAATAATAAAATTGGCCTGGAGAGTGCAGTTTTGGTCCGTTCAACTTGTGTTTGGTACCGTTCGAAAGGTGTGAATCGTAGCTTTCTAAGCGTTATATGGGCGTACTTCTCTGATCAAAACTGACGGAGTTATAAAACGAATTTGGTTTCTGCGCGTAGCCATAATTAATCTCATAATCGGTCATGTGATCATCCAATGGCTGGAAGTTGTGTAATTTCGCATTTTCTGATACTGGATGTTTTTATCTTCCACAGATGGTGAACACTTTTAATTGCAGCCCCTTGCAATGCCCTTTGCCTTTCTTGACAGTCATACAATTGAGATCTGACCATGCCTCCTTGTGTAGAACCACCATGTCCATCCTTCAAACCAAAGCAAGATTTCTTCTGAGTTTACATTTCAAATTTGGTGATAGAAGTCACTTATTGTTGGGTAAGGATCTTTAATATCCGTGTTTTTAATAGTTTTTCCTTTGTATTATTCTAGGATTTTTAAGTGAATACCCACTTTGAATGGCATTGTTCAGGTGGAGGTCAAGAGCATCTGTGGAGAAGGTTCGATGGGGTACAGACATGTTTTCTGGAACACAGAGGAGAAGACCAAATTCAATTTCGAGATCATGGCGTAACAGGGGTCGATTGTTATGCAGTTCTCTGAACTCGTATGTTGTCCAGTCGACCCTTTTTGTCTTTATAACGCCATCGTATGCAACTTGGGGATTAGGATAATAGTGGATAATTGTGTGGGGTTTGAGATGGGTGAATGGTTCTGGGTACGGGTAATTGAATTGCCGATATACAATCGTGTGAAGTTCCAATGGCATGGTGAACACTTTTTGATTTGTGCCTTGAGGATAGTTGTTTGATTTGCTTTTATGTCACTTTTGCATCGGCAGATCAATAATCATGTGTCCATTTAATCTTGCTTAGGTTTTTCATGGGTTCGAAATCCTTCATTGATGTGCAGGGTCATTTTCATTCATATTTTGCTGTCAGCTTCTCATATGTCAATGTCATCAGGGGACAGGCAGAGGCAGTGTTTTATTTCGAAGAGAATCAAATGGCGATGGGGATTGTGTGGGTGAAGTATGGGTCTGGGCCTCGTCCTCCATTTCGCCAAATACTATGAGGATGAGATGGATTCGAACAAGTAGGTGACCGTCTGAACTGAAGTCCCTGATTCGGATTTGGCTTAAGTAGGCGTAATAGAAGTGATCGGTATCGTTTTCGATGTCAGGATAGAATACGCCAAATTCTCCTACACGTAGTGCCAGGTAGTGTGAGTCGTGGTTGGTTACTAGTGCTCCAAGGCCGATTTCAGTTTCTTCCATCATTGCAAAGTCCTGACATGAGAGAGGAATTTGATCGGCAGTCAAATTGCCTGAGTTTTTGATATCGCCTGAGCTCCTGAATGTTTAATGAACATCTTTAATGATCGTGGTTTTTACATACTGGTTGAACTCATGGCTTTTTGAGGTTGTAGTGGGAGTTTTTAGAATTGTAGATGAAGACGTGTGGTCCGCGTTTTTTTGATGACTTTTGTATCCAGTTGTTCGGTTTTGGCATGTGACAGACCTGCTGTTTATGTTCTCCTTTTCCATTTATGGTGTTTTTCATTTGCCTGTCATTTTCATGATAGAGGAAGATTTTTATTTTGAGAGACAATTCAATGACGATGATGGTGGTTTATTCAGGAGGGTGATGGGTGAACGTAGGAAGGTGGACTGTGTCTGTGTCAACATTCCCATATACGGCCGTTCTTATCTGCACCTTCACATGAAAATCTGAGTCATCAAAGTATTTTCGGGTTACACAATATGATTCGAGGCGGGCAATCGTATACATTTGGACTGCAGTTGTCATGTTGGGGCAAAAGTAACCCCTTTGTCTGATGTGGAGATTGAGAATTGGATCGTTCCAGTCCCTGACATGTCGTACAAAGAAAACCATGAATCCTGTCGCATCATCCGGGATGTATACGTTGTTGAGGTTGGATGGGAGTTCCGTATGAGTCTCAGAAATGCCATTGGTGAGTATGTTGGTAGGCATATTTGATGGTGTCCTACCCCTTTTTAGGTAAGCATTTATACGAGTTGTGTTGTTTTTGACATACATTCTTTTGAGAGTCAGTGGATGGGATGGGGAAAGAGGATTTTTGTGTGAGAAGTGCTTTTATGAATGGATTTGAGACGGTCTAGATTTGAGGGGACCCTTGGATTGTCAGGGCACTCAGTTCAGGTTCGGTTTCAGCGAATTTTTTTGATTGATTGACTGTTGTTTTTTGTTTACCGGTTAAGTCGTGAGTCTCCTAATTAGCATGGTTTTGTTGTTACGGACTTGTGGAATTTTTTGTTTTTATATGGACTATGACTTTGTTTCTTTTGTTTTTTCTTTTGACTTGTTGTTTTTCTTTTGATTTTGATTGATTTTTTTTTTTTTTTTTTTTTTTGACAAGTTCACAAGTTCACATATCAGGCAAGGTTAGTTTTAAAAGATTCAAGTAAAAAAAGAGAGCCTTTTAGGCTTAGAGAATTTTTTTTTTTTTGAGAGAATAGGGAACATTGATTTGCCTTTAGGCGACATGATTTTACATGGAGAGAAAAGGGAAAGATGAGAGAGGGGTTTTTCTTTTCAGGCGAGAGACATGGTACATTGGGGCGAGCACATTTTTTTGTTTAGTGAAGAGAGAGGGTAGTGATGATTGGGGATTTGAGTTGGGCGAGGGATAGAGAGGATTGGGAGAGCCTTAGATGTTGCGATGGGCTACCAGCCGCTCGAGTCGTCATCTGAAACAATTTCAATCCCAGGATTGGATGGTAGTTCCTTAAGCTCGAACTCGGTTGTGGTATCTTTGAACTCGTCCCATTTGTTATTTCGAAGGTCGTACTGGATATCTCGGACACATACTGTGTAGTAAGTTGACGCGCGGTCGTCGGTCACGATAGTGGGGGCCATGTCGTGCGAGGTGGAAAGTGAGGCCAATAGCTGAGAGAGAGCGGGTGCAATGCATCGATGAAGAATAAAGGCGGAGTAGGGTGTACCCATACGATGTTCTTGTCATATTATGTCGGCAGCCTGGATAAAAATACAGGCGAGACAGTCAACTTGCGATGTGTGAAGGTATGTGGATGGATAAAGAAGGCGATCTCGCCAGGTGGATATGTAGTATTCGTCGTGGAGGAGCTTGAGGTTGCGTTTATTGAGAACATTGGATTTTGTGTTCAGGTCAGCTTCTCATTGGTGCAGGGTGGCCGAAAGAAGAGACAATGGGGGCATGAGAGAGTCCATTTGTAGGTTATGATTCGCGATCGTGCGACTCAGCTGGTCTAGAAGATCTGTGTGGCATTTTATATCTTCGCTTTGCTGTATCTCATAGTTCTTCCGTACTTCTTCTAACTTTTGAGTGGCGTTCCGTTCACGATCAATGATTGCTTGGCGATAAGAGGGCCATGCTCGGTACGAGTTGCTGTTCTTGCCGGGCCGTGGAATACTGATCGGGCACTTGTGGAAGTTTCATGGTGCGCGAGGGGGATGTGGAGGGGAATAAGAGAGGTGGAATGATGAGCGGGTCAATCTGGTGGATGGTTCTGTGGAGGAGTCAAAGATTTGGCGGAGTTGCTGTGCTGTCAGGGTTGTAGGTCGCTTGGCATTCTCTTCCTTCGCATTTTGATTTGACAGGGTGATATTTTGCGATATAGGGAGGCATTTGAACAGTACTGAGAGGAGGCGAGTTAAGAGGGATCCGCATCTGCAGGTAGAAGTTATCGATGAAGGGGTGTAATGTGAGGCGGGGATCGAGCATGCATTGGAAACTGAGACCCACGAGTTGGTCAACTTTGGAGGATTCGTCGTTATTGTACTGTTTGACAATGGCACCCGAAGTATTTACAGAATCCGGCCAGAAACCCTGGGTTTGTGTCAGTTTTTGAGGTTCGTTCGCAAACCGTACTTTGGTCATACCTTGCTAGTTTTATTTTCTTCTTTTTTGATGAGCAAAACGAAGACCGGATCTTCATCGGTCTTGGGACCCATGGAGATCATAGATAATGCAGGAGAAGGGGCAGGCATGTGGATATATTTGAATACATTATAGAAGAAGGGTTGGGAGCTCCGATGACTGTCAAATCAAAATCTGGATCAGCCAGTGTGTGGATGGGAGACTGTATTTCTGTTGTTATTCGTTGGGCTGGTTCGCTTCAATGGTTGATCACACTCTGCAAGACGTGTATGGTGTTCAGTGGAGAATAGGAAGGGATATGGACTAGCTGTAGTCAATGATATATCGTGTGGGATGCTTATAGAAAGGCTTATACGTCTGGGATGCTTGTAGAAAGGCTTATACGTCGTTCGTGTTGTGTTGGTCTGTTTACTGATATTTGTGTATTCTTGTTTATGTTCTCCTGGTCAAAATGCGGATATCTGTGGGTTATAGACTGGTCAGTGCTTGGTTAGTCTTGTTAGTATGTTTCTTTCTTCTTTCTTCAAAACCTGATACGTATTTCGTTATGCTTACTTTTCCTTGGATGTCCAGCAACTCTAACCTTAGGTCCTGCAACTATCCTTGGCTTTGGTGATTCGCGTAGAGGGCTACCAGTGGCTTTGTCTCAACAACCTTGAAGATGACTTAGCTCCAGATGGCTTATAGATAGACTGTTCTTTAGAGGCAAGCAGAAAAGTTGACAGTGGTTGACAGTAATGATTTCCAGAGAGGAGATTATTGTGTGGGGGTACAGGAAATCTACCAGCTTTTATACCTTTCTGAAGGTGGCTGTGTTTAAGAAATATGACTCCCCCATGGGTGAGTCATATGTGAGTCATATGTGAGTCATAGGTGAGAACAAAAGAAAAATAACAAGATGATGTAATAATGCGGTCATAGCTGAGTCATTCATAAAGAGAACAAAAGGAATCATGAGGGGTGATGTCATAGTGATGTCATTCATAAGGAGAACAAAAGAAATCATGAGGGGGGGTGATGTCACCAATTTGCTGAGCATGTGGAATGCTTGGAGCATGTGGTCACTGACCATGTGGAGCATTCTGGAGGTGAAATGAAAGGATATCTCCGGGTTTTGGAGATTAATTTGAGCATAGTCCAGTGGTTAAGGTGTTTTGTTGTTGGTTGATAATGGGAACAAGTGCATAGGATGGGATTCGATGCAGAAACAGCAGTTTGCATCCGTAATAGACGTTCTTGGTATCATTAGATGCGAATTTTTCACAGCTTTCTGGGAGCGGTGGTTCCGAGAAGATCCGGTGTAAACTGACAGAGAAATTCGTTTTTTACTGATGGGTGTTGATTCTGATAGTAATATCGCTCTGTAGAGTTCAGTTTTGATCTGTTCTTCGCGTGCTCGGTACCGTCGGATGCGGATTTTTATATCTTTCTAAGCGCGGTTTTTCCGAAAGGATTGAATGCGAACTGATGGAGAAATTTGTTTTTTACTGGAAATTCCGGATTTTGGTAGTAAAATTGGCCTGGAGAGTGCAGTTCTGGTCCGTTCGACTTGTGTTTGGTACCGTTCGAAAGGTGTGAGTCGTAGCTTTCTAAGAGTTATATGGGAGTACCTCTCCGATCAAAACTGACGGAGTTATAGAACGAATTCGATTTCCGCGCGTGGCCGTAATTAATTTCGTAATTGGTCATGTGATCCTCCAATGGCTGGAAGTGGTGTGATTTCGCATTTTCTGATACTGGATGTTTTTATCTTCCACAACGTAGCCTTGAGCAGATGATGCGGTCGAGTCGAAGTGAGCAGAGTCAGTCATGGTAGAGAAGTGTGATTTGGAGAGAATGTGATAGATGTGGATGGAGGGCTGGGGTACAGCTCATTAGTTTTTCGTGTTGCCTTTATAGTTGTTGGGCTTACCCCACACTCGTGTCACTCGTGTCAGATGTTGCCCATATGTTTCCTTGTCGTAATATGGACATCATCTGGGGCGATTTGGTAGAGCCATTGAGTGTACACGCAGAACAATAGATACTGAAAAAAATAAGAAGAAGGGTCGCCAGAGATCCATATTTCATAACTTAAAGCTCGAGTAGGGAATCAGAGACACAGAGGATCACATTGCTGCGATGCGGGAGGGATCAGAAGAGGCAGGACGTTGATTTTTGGCATGGCAGTAGGTTTTTATCAGTAGACCGGTAACAGTTTTTCGAATTCTGGCACTTTCCGCGACTCAACATTTCGTGGCTCCAGGGTGTCAATTCGAAATTTCTTTTGGCCTCATGTTCATAGGGTCGTCTAAGATCTATAGTTTTAGTCATAGTCTTGTGATGCGGCTTGTAGAGATTGTTTCAGGGATTTCCTTTTTGAGAATAGATTTTTCCTTTTATGGACATTCTTCAGAGGATTCATAAGCGGATTCGGCGATCTGGGACTCCTCTGAGGGGTTCCCTAGGATTTCTTGGAGAAGGTTCCTTCGTTTCCACTCCACAATTTTATTTTCCCAATAGCCCCACGAATCTGTGGCTCTTGGCGGCGGCCAAAGGTAGGTTCTTAATTGATTTTCCGGTCCGAGTGATACTGGGAAGAGTTGTCTCATTATTTTTGTTTCTCCTTCGTATATCACGGCTTGGTCTGTGATTTTTGTGTATTTTGCTACATTATTTTGATTTAAATTATGGTCTGTGGCGCTGTGGAACTTGTTGCCGGCGATGTCCGTTGTGGCTATTTGGTCGCGCATATGGTATTTTTTAAGCGGTTTCCGGCGAATATTCCATTGATTGGGGTTCCATCTAATTCCGCTAGTTGATAGGATCCGCAGGGATGGTGATGCCGAACTCGGTATGGCCCAATCCACCGTATTTCCCCTTTTCGTCCATGTTGCATTTGTAATACGGAATTGAATACTAGAACAATTGTACCGGCTTGATAATTTCCGTCTACCAACGTATTTTCATTTCGTCTGGCGTAATCTTGAGCACTTCGGATTCTTGCTTGAAGGACGTCATTTGAGGCGGCTTGAATATCTTCATCTCTATGCGCCAATTGGATCCCACGGATTCCTAATAATTCTTCCGTGGTTTGGATTGTTCCCCATTTTAATGTGTACCATGATGCGTCTGTAATGTCGAATGGAAACATGTGATTTATTCCGTAGAGTAGGTAATAGGGGGTGTGGCCGGTCGTTCGTTTTACCGTTACCCGGTCCGCCCACATGCATGAATAAAAATAGTTCGACCATTTACTTGGATTTCCTTTACATGCGACGAATAGCGAATTTATCCAAGTCCTGTGCCCGCGTTCTATCATACCATTTGCTTCCGGGTGATAAGGCGCAGCTCGGACAATTGGAACGTTGTATTCATCCGCCATTGTTTGGACTAATCCGTCAAATTCCGTTCCATTGTCCGTTGTGATTTGTAATACGCAGCCGAACCGGCACATGACGTCCTCAAATAGAAACCGGGCGACGTTTTTACTAGAGGCCTTACGTAACATTTTTGCTTCCAGCCATCCGGAGAGATCGTCCCGGAGATCCACGATATATTTGAATCCGTTAGATACCGGCATATGGACCGTGTCCATATTAAATTTACGTAATATAGTGTTAACGTAGGTCGGGCTTAAAGTGATTTTTGGTCGGGTTGTGGATCTTAATTGGCACTCATGGCATGTCCGGCAATACCAGGCTACATAGGAAAGCATGTTTGGCCAAAAGAATCTATCGGATAATTTCTTGAAAGTCGGGTCTCGTCCACGGTGGCCTGATTCATCATGTGCTGCTTTACATAAGCGGGCTCGATCATCCGGGTTTTTAACAACTTTCAATGGCAATTGGCCATTCTTAGGTCTTCTCCACAGGGTTCCTTGATACATAAAATAGTGCTTGGTGGCCTGAATGAATGTTTTGGTGTTCTTGACTCCTGGGGGTATTTTTAAATGCTTTAAATAGAATTGAATTCTGTCCCAATAGTCTTTTCCATCAGAATCCTTGATTTTGTGTGGATGTTCTTTGATTTCTGAGTCAGTTTCTGGGTGTTGTGAGTGTTGGGACTGTGAGTTCTGGGACTGTGAGTGCTGGGAGAGTGTCCTGAAATCTTTTTGAACTATTGGATGAGCTTGATATGAAAGAGCTACAAATCCTCCATTCCTAGTTGCATTTTCTTGTGGCCTAATTGAGAGTATTGTGTTATTTTGCCTGAATTCCATGATGTCTTCATAGGATTCCCTTTTGATTTTTGTTGTGGATAATATGGATGCTGAGGAACTGTGCAAGATCCAGTGTTCATATTCTTCAAGAGATCGTGGCCCAGTAATAAAATGGCCTGGTTCATCTGGTTCTAGTTCATCTTCTGAGTTGACTGAGTCATTTTCATGCGCTGGACGTCTGGATAATCCATCTGGTCCTTGGTGTTTTGTTGCTGGAACATGGGATAATTCGAAATCAAATAGCTGAATATATGAAATCCATCGTGACATAGCCGCATTTGGTAATCCTGGTGTGTTGATAGTTTGCTTTAGAAATTTGGCATCAACTTCCACTTTGAAATGGATTCCCCAGAGGTCATTTCTTTGGGCTTTGAGTGCTTTGAATAGCCCCTTTAATTCGATTTGTGGTTGGGAATACTTGGTTTCAGCTTCGTTGTTGGTCACTGATCCAAAGACAATGGGGTGACGCCCATCTTCCAAGGTTTGATATTCGATCCAGCCTACTGCAATGATGGAGCTGTCCACTGCAAGTGTTACAAGACCATAGTCCGAGGTTCGTTCGTCTTCTTTCGACACTCTGGCTATGTCAATGTTCAAGGATTTTCGAGCTGGGAGGTCTGTGGATGCTTCTTTCAGCTGATTCATGGCTTCTTCAGCTTGATCGTTCCATTCAAATTCATTGGGAGTCTTCTTGGTGAGTAATGTGAGAGGTTTGGCTATCTTGGCAAATTGCCAAATCCAATTTCGAGCAACTCCAACTGTTCCTAGGAATCCACGGACCTGTGTCACATTCGTTGGGCGAGGCCAGTTCTTTATTTTTGTGATGATTCCATGATGGGGTCTTCTTCCTTCCATAGAACATACATTTCCCACAATATGTATAAGTGGTGTAGCAAGTACGAGTTTTGATCCAGAGGCTGTACATCCGGCTTCAATGAAGGTGGCAAATAATTCATCAACAACCTGAGCGAATTCCCATATGTAACGTCGAATCTTTGGGTTTTCAGGTATTGGTTCATCATTGTACCGCGTTTTTGGCCCTTTTCCAGCTACATCAGTCCACAAAGGCTTCAGCTTTGTCTGGAATCATAGGTCTAATCATATGTGTAACTGTTTTCATGAATTCTTGCATAGAGTTTGTGTATCCTTGGGGTAATGTTGTGAGCTTTACAGGTCCCAGTGGTGAATCGCTTGTTGTGAGTTCCTGGGATTCTTCTGCTAGTCGTCGTCCATCATATCCTGCATAGAGATCTGCAACAATATAGACTGAGTGTCCTACAAAGCTGTCTGCAAAATCATTGATGTTTGGTGGTAACCCTGAGTCTTTAACAGAAACCGCGTTTAGGGGTTGCAAATCATGGACTATTCGAATGCCTCCTTTAGGTTTTGCTACTGCGAACATTTGGGAACGATAAGAGGACCATCTGTTTTTCTTTCTGTATCCTCTATTTTAGGTTCTCTTGGCTTCAGTAGTTCCTGTCTCCAGTAGCTTTCTATCAACCTTGTAAGTCTAGCTCCACGGTTATGCTTAGTAGGCAGTCTTTATATTTATTAAAGCAGTTGTGGACATAGTTTGACAGTGGTTCATCCAAGAGTGACTGTGATGGGGGGAACAATTGGAAAATTCTGCTGTTCTTTAATACTCGTATTCTGTTAAGTGGCTGTGCATTGGAGTCAAGAAAAGACAGATATATAAAGCTATGGGTCTGATGCATGGGGATCATTATGGGTATTATTGAACAATAGATTATTATAAAGAAACTGTATGTCATTAATGCGGTCATAGTCGAGGCATCTCATATGTAGTGTATCATAGTGATTTATTTCTATTATTATATGTTTATCATTTATTAAGAGAACAAAAGGGATCATAAAGGGTAATGTAGTCACGATAATTTGCTGACTTTGGATGTTTGGAGCATGATTGTCACTGATCTTTTGTGATGTGGGCTCATGGGAAGCGATAATTATAAGGACATCTCCGGTGTCGATGGATTTAATCGAGCATGTCTCGAGTGGTTAAGGGTTTTTGTAACTGGTTAATAATAAGGATAGCAAGTTACATGGTGTGGGGATTTCGATGCCAGAGACAGCAGTTTGTTCTCGTAATTTAGCGTGCTTGGGTAATCATTCCAAGCCTTATGTTAACAGCTTTCTTGGCGCTGGTTTGGTTCCGAGCAGATCCGGTGTAACTGAACGCGAGAAATTCATTTTTTACTGAGTGGGTTAATTCCGATACGTAATAATCGTTGTAGAGTTCTTTTTAATCGTGGTCTTGCCGTGCTCCGTACCGTTTGGATGGGATTTTTTATATCTTTCTAGCGCGGTTGTTCGAGAGTATTAATGCGAACTGACGGAGGTATTCGTTTTTTACTGGAAATCCGGATTTTTAATAATAAATGCCTGGAGAGTGCAGTTTTGGTCCGTTCAACTTGTGTTTGTACCGTTCGAAAGGTGTGAGATCGTAGCTTTCTAAGCGTATATGGGCGTACCTCTCCGACCAAAAACTGACGAGTTATAAAACGAATTGTGTTCCTGCACGTAGGCGTAATTAATCTTATAATTGGCGTCATGTGATCTCCAAGATGGCTGGACAGTTGTGTAATTTCGCATTTTCATACTGGATGTTTTATCTTCCTACAGATGGTGAAGACACGTTTAATTGCAGCCCGTCTTGCAATGCCCTTTTGCTTTCTGACAGTCAGTATGATTGGATCTGACCAATGCTCCTTGTGTAGAACCACCACGTCCACCTTGTAACCAAAGCAATATGTTCTTCTGAGTTACGTTTGTCAATTTGGTTGAATTAGAAGCGCTTCTTGTTGGGTAATGGATCTTAATAATCGCGTTTTTATTGTTTTCCTTTGCGGGCGGCTCCTTTCGATATTCTAGGATTTTAAGCGATTTACCACTTTGAATGGCATTGTTCAGGTGGAGGTCATAGAGCATCTGTGGAGAAGTGTCGGTGTGGTACAGAACATGTTTTCTGGAACACGGAGGAGAAGGGACCAAAATTCTGTTTCCGAGGTCATGGCGTATCTGAGGTCGGATCTGTTAGCTGGTCCCCGAACTCGTTACGGTTTGGGCCAGTCGACCCGCTTTTTGTCTTTGGGTATAAACGCCAGTCGTTTGCAACTTTGGGGGGATTAAGGGTATAAATTAGGATAATCGTGTGGGGTTTTTGAGGATGGGTGAAATGGTTCTGGTACGGGTAACGAATGCCGATATACAATCGTGTGAAGTTCCAATGGCATGTGAACACTTTTTTTTCGTGCCTGAGGATAGGTCGTCGATTCTTGTTTTATGCACTCTTTGCATCCGCGATCCATAATCATGTGTCCATTTAATCTCCTTAGGTTTTCATGGGTCCAAAATCCTTCATTGATGTGCAGGTCATTGTTCATTCATATTTGTGTCAGCTTCTCATACGTCAATGTCAGGCAGGGGACGAGCAGAGGCAGCGTGTTATTTCAAAGAGGAATCAAACGGCGCGATGGGGGATTGTGGTGGGTGAAGGTATGGTTCATGGGCACTGCATCCCATTTCCGTCCAAACACTACGAGGAGTGAGGATGGATTGAACGAGTAGGTGACCTGAAACTGAAGTCCACGATTCGGGATTTGGCTTAAGTAAGCCATAATAGAAGGATCGGATCGTTTTCGAGGGTCAGGATAAAATACGCGAATTCTCCTCATAGTGCCATGGTAGTTGAGTCGCAGTCGGTTACTAGTCCAGGCGATTCAGTTTCTTCCATCGTTGCAAAGTCCTTCATGAGAGAGGAATTTATTGGCAGTCAAATTCGATATTGCGCTGAGTTTTCGATATCGCCTGAGCTCCTGAATGTTTAATGAACGTCTTAATGATGTGGTTTTTTACCGATACTGGTTGAACTCATGCTTTTTGGGTTTGTAGTGAGTTTTTAGTAGAATTGCAGATGAAGACGTGTGGTCCGCGTTTTTGAGCTTTTGTATCTGTCGTTTTGGCACGTGACCAGGACCCGCTGTCTTATGTTCCTCTTTTCTTATTATTGGTGTTTTTTCATCTGCCTGTCATGATTTCAGTGATAGAGGAGATTTATTGGAAAGACAATTCAATGGCGACGATGGTGGTTGATTCAGGGAGGTGATGGGTGGAATTGTAGGAAGGGGACTGTGTCTGTGGGTCAATGCCCATATACTTCCGTTCTTATCTGGCACCTTCACATGAAGAATCTGAGTCAAGCGGAGTATTCTCGGGTTACGCCATACCGACTTCTGAGGCAGGCGATTGTATAGTGTTTTGACTGCAGTTGTCGTCGGTTGGGCAAAAGGTAACCCCCCTTTTTTTCGTCCGATGTGGGATTGCAGGAATTGGAGTCATTCCGGTCCCTGACATGTTGTACGAACGAAAACATGAATCCTGTCATATCGTCCGGGATGTATATGTCGTCGAGTGTTGGATGGGGAGTTCCGTATGATCTCAGAAATGCCGTTGGGTGAGTATTTTGGTAGGCATATTTGATGTCCTACCCATTTTTAGGTAAGCATTTATACGAGTTGTGTTGTTTTTGACATACGTCTTTTGAGAGTCAGTGGATGGATGGGGAAATGAGGATTTTGTGTGAGAAGTGCTATTTATGAAATGGATTTGAAGACAGGTCTAGACTTTGAGGGGCCCTTGGATTGTCAGGGCACTTCAGTTCGGTTCGGTTTTGCGAAATTTTTTGATTAATTGACTGTGTTTTTTGTTACCGGTTAAGTCGCGGTCTCCTAATTAGTGTGGTTTTTTGTTACGGACTTGTGAATGTTTTTATACGGACTAGCTTTTTCTTTTGTTTTTTTTTTTTTTTTTTGATTTTTTTTTTTTTTTATTTTTTTTTTTTTTTTTTTTTGACAAGGTTCACAAGTTCACATATCAGGCGAGGTTAGTTTTTAAAAGGTTCAAGTAAAAAAGAGAGCTTTTTAGGCTTAGAGAATTTTTTTTTTTAAGAGAATAGGGAACATTGATTTGCCTTTAGGCGACATGATTTTACATGGGGAGAAAAAGGAAAGATGAGAGAGGGGTTTTCTTTCAGCGAGAGACATGGTACATTGGGGCGAGCACATTTTTTGTTTAATGAAGAGAGAGGGTAGTGGGGATTTGAGTTGGCGAGGGATAGAGAGGATTGGGAGAGCCTTAGATGTCGCAATGGCTACCAGCCGCTCGAGTCGTCGTCCGAAACAATTTCGATCCCGGGATTGGATGGTAGTTCCTTAAGCTCGAACTCGGTCGTGGTATCTTTGAACTCGTCCCATTCGTTATTTCGAAGGTCGTACTGGATATCTCGGACGCGTACCGTGTAGTAAGTTGATGCGCGGTCATCGGTCACGATAGCAGGGGCCATGTCGTGCGAGGTGGAAAGTGAGGCCGATAGCTGAGAGAGAGCGGGTGCAATGCGTCGATGAAGAATAAAGGCGGAGTAGGGTGTACCCATACGATGTTCTTGTCGTATTATGTCGGCAGCCTGGATAAAAATACGGGCGAGACGGTCAACTTGCGATGTGTGAAGGTACGTGGATGGATAAAGAAGGCGATCTCGCCAGGCGATACGTAGTATTCGTCGCGGAGGAGCTTGAGGTCGTGTTTATTGAGAACATCAGATTTTGTGTTCAGGTCGGCTTCTCGTTGGTGCAGGGTGGCCGAAAGAAGAGACAACGGGGGCGTGAGAGAGTCCATTTGTAGGTTATGATTTGCGATCGTGCGACTCAGCTGGTCTAGAGATCCACGTGGCATTTTATGTCTTCGCTTCGCTGTATCTCGTAGTTCTTCCGTACTTCTTCTAACTTTTGAGCGGCGTTCCGTTCACGATCAATGATTGCTTGGCGATAAGAGGGCCATGCTCGGTACGAGTTGCTGTTCTTGCCGGGCCGTGGAACACTGATTGGGGCTTGTGGAAGTTTCGTGGTGCGCGAGGGGGATGTGGAGGGGAATAAGAGAGGTGGAACGATGAGCGGGTCGATCTGGTGGATGGTTCTGTGGAGGAGTCGAAGATTTCGCGAAGTTGCTGTGCTGTCAGGGTTGTAGGTCGCTTGGCGTTCTCTTCCTTCGCGTTTTGATTTGACGGGGCGATATTTTGCGATATAGGGAGAGGCGTTTGAACAGTACTGAGAGGAGGCGAGTTAAGAGGGATCCGCGTCTGCGGGTAGAAGTTATCGATGAAGGGGTGTAATGTGAGGCGGGGATCGAGCGTGCGTTGGAAACTGAGACCCACGAGTTGGTCGACTTTGGAGGATTCGTCGTTATTGTACTGTTTGACAATGGCACCCGAAGTATTCACAGAATCCGGCCAGAATCCCTGGGTTTGTGTCAGTTTTTGAGGTTCGTTCGCAAACCGAACTTTGATCGTACCTCGCTAGTTTTATTTTCTTCTTTTTTGATGAGCGAAACGAAGACCGGATCTTCATCGGTCTTGGGACCCGCGGAGATCATAGATAATGCAGGAGAAGGGGCAGGCGTGTGGATATATTCGAATACGTAGCCTTGAGCAGATGATGCTGGTCGAGTCGAAGTGAGCAGAGTCGGTCATGGTAGAGAAGTGTGAATTGGAGAGAATGTGATAGATGTGGATAGTGGGCTGGGGTACAGCTTGTTAGTTTTTCGTGTCGCCTTTATAGTTGTTGGGCTTACCCCACACTCGTGTCACTCATGTCAGAT
Source organism: Hydnum rufescens UP504 (assembly GCA_014904985.1). Lineage (NCBI taxonomy): Eukaryota > Fungi > Basidiomycota > Agaricomycetes > Cantharellales > Hydnaceae > Hydnum > Hydnum rufescens. The sequence goes on along the minus strand of MU129038.1, from coordinate 13,035 downwards.
GTTGCCCGTATGTTTCCTTGTCGTAATACGAACGTCATCTGGGGCGATTTAGTAGAGCCGTTGAGTGTACGCGCAGAACAATAGATACTGAAAAAAAATAAGAAGGAAGGGTCGCCAGAGATCCATATTTCATAACTTAAAGCTCGAGTAGGGAATCAGAGACACGGAGGATCACATTGCTGCGATGCGGGAGGGATCAGAAGAGGCAGGACGTTGATTTTTGGCGTGGCAGTAGGTTTTTATCGTAGACCGGTAACAGTTTTTCGAATTCCGGCACTTTCCGCGACTCAACATTTCGTGGCTCCAGGGCGTCAATTCGAAATTTCTTTTGGCCTCATGTTCATAGGGTCGTCTAAGATCTATAGTTTTAGTCGTAGTCTTGTGATGCGGCTTGTAGAGATTGTTTCAGGGATTTCCTTTTTGAGAATAGATTTTTCCTTTTATGGACATTCTTCAGAGGATTCATAAGCGGATTCGGCGATCTGGGACTCCTCCGAGGGGTTCCCTAGGATTTCTTGGAGAAGGTTCCTTCGTTTCCACTCCACAATTTTATTTTCCCAATAGCCCCACGAATCTGTGGCTCTTGGCGGCGGCCAAAGGTAGGTTCTTAATTGATTTTCCGGTCGAGTGATACTGGGAAGAGTTGTCTCGTTATTTTTGTTTCTCCTTCGTATATCACGGCTTGGTCTGTGATTTTTGTGTATTTTGCTACATTATTTTGATTTAAATTATGGTCTGTGGCGCTGTGGAACTGTTGCCGGCGATGTCCGTTGTGGCTATTTGGTCGCGCATATGGTATTTTTTTAAGCGGTTTCCGGCGAATATTCCATTGATTGGGGTTCCATCTAATTCCGCTAGTTGATAGGATCCGCGGGGATGGTGATGCCGAACTCGTATGGCCCAATCCACCGTATTTCCCCTTTTCGTCCATGTTGCATTTGTAATACGGAATTGAATACTAGAACAATTGTACCGGCTTGATAATTTCCGTCTACCAACGTATTTTCATTTGTCTGGCATAATCTTGAGCACTTCGGATTCTTGCTGAAGGACGTCATTTGAGGCGGCTTGAATATCTTCGTCTCTATGCGCCAATTGGATCCACACGATTCCTAATAATTCTTCCGTGTGTTTGGATTGTTCCCCATTTTAATGTGTACCATGATGCGTCTGTAATGTCGAATGGAAACCTATAGAAGAAGGGTTGGGAGCTCCGATGACTGTTAAATCAAAATCTGGTTCAGCCAGTGTGTAGATAGGAGACTGTGTTTCTGTTTATTCAAATGGGTCGGTTTGCTTTGATGGTTGATCACTCTCTGCAAGATATGTATGTGTTTATTGAAGAATGGAATGTGATATGGACTAGCAATAGTCAATGATATATCGTAGATGCTTATAGGAAGGCTTATACATCGTATGGAATGCTTATAGAAAGGCTTATATGTGGGGGATGCTTATAGGAAGGCTTATACGTCTGGGATGCTTGTGGAAAGGCTTATACGTGTTCGTGTTGTGTTTGTTCATTTACTGATATTTGTGTGTCCTTGTTTATGTCCTCCTAGTCAAAATGCGGATATCTGTGGGCTATAGAATGGTCGGCGCTTGGTTAGTTTGGTTAGTATGCTTCAATCTTCTTCCCTGACTTGTATTTTTGTTATGCTTACCTTTTCCCTGGATGTCCAGCAACTCTAACCTTAGGTTCTGCAACTATCCTTGGATTCAGTATTTCGCGTAGATGGCTTCCAGTAGCTTGGTCTCAACAACCTTGAAGATGACTTAGCTCCAGATGGCTTTAGATAGACAAGAGAGAGATGTTCCGCCTCATCATCAGAGTCATAATCAGAGCTTCTGTTGCAGGAAAATCGTGGTTTATGGTAGCATGATTGACTGTGAGTGGCTCTCGATGTTTAGGATTATATTCGTGTTTAAGTTTAAGTCCAGCTGCAAGTATTTTTGCAGGTCCATGGGCTGTTCCAAGGAAGTCTCCAAGAGTTATTTCGACTGTTTGGTTTAGCACCTTCTTTGCTATTTCCTTGTCTTCACAAGCATCTTGAAAGTCTGTAGTGAAACGATATGTTGGAGGATTCTTTGGGATTCGTTTCTCTGGTCAGCTATCTCAATGTCTATCATTTCTTCTTGGGGATCAATTCAAGGAGGATTTGTTTTCTTATGAGTGGGCTTTTCCATTGTTGCTTCATTTAGAATTGAGGAGGGCAGTATTCCTGGTGGATAACTTGGTTGCGGAGGTTTCTCTGGGGCTGGCTGTACTGGTTCTGGGTTCATTGGTAATGAGTCTGGCTGATTAGCTGAAGGTTTGTCTTGTGTTGGGCCATGTGGAGGCACATCAACATACATTCGATGTTTAGGACGTTGATTGGTTCTATCTCCCATGGGATTATGACGATGATCTGGTTTATTTGTTTTGGCAGCTGGTGCAGATATGAAAGGACCTGCTGCTATCGCATATGAGTGTGTTGTGAAGGGAGAGTGTCCATTTTTATCGACAATACTGATTGCCCAGTGGTTCGTTGATGAGGGGATTCATCCCTGATTCGTTTGATATCATCCACAATGGCTTGTTTAATTCCTCCTTTTCCTGCTATTCCTCATGGTAGTTGGGTGTCATCCATTTTTACAAGTCTTCCTTCGATAGAATACTTGATAATGCCCTGGCAACCATAGCCTGAGCATCTGGACAGTTCTTCATTCCAATGTTATGTGCTCCTGTTTTGTCACAGAACCAACAGAGAGTGGCACCAGCTGACATGTTAGGGCCTTGAGTATGATTAGACCCGAGTGGCTGATTGTTTGGATAGGTAGCTGGGCTTCCTTGAATCCGCATTTCTGAGTGGGAAGGTTGCATATAAGGATTAAGAGATTGTCCATTCGGCTGTGACTGTGCCATGTGAATTTTCATTTCATTAAAGGACTGTGTGAGGTCACTGATTTGTTCAGTCACATTGCGTAGTGAAGGGATGACTATAGGTTTTGATTTGGTGGAGACCTTTTTAATGGATGAAGGTGATATGGCAACTGGCTCTTCTTCACTTTCACTGTCTGAGTTACTGTTTTCTTCTTCACTTTCTGAGGCTTCTGATTCATCTGAGGAGTCACTATATCTGCCACGTGATTTGTAATAACTGATTCTGGGTTTAGACTTCTTGGCCTTTGTGGTGGTTCATGGTCTATCCTTATTGAGATGTCTGAAGTTGTAATAGAGATCCTCTTTGAGTATGGTTTTCATAGTGTCATAGGCTGTTGTGCAATCCAATGGTTTTGTGTCATCAAATCCTGGGACATAGTGGAATAATGGAAGTACAATCTTCTGGAGATGTCGTGGAATCCCTTGCCAGAAAAGGTCATCTCAGTCTCGTTCAGCTAGGACTTTCTTTTCATCAAGACACTGCACTTGAGTGATAAATTCGCGATAGTATTCGTCCAGGTCTGCCTCATTGACAATTGTTCTCTTCTGTTGGCAGAAGTCTGCGAGTCATTCTCGAGTATATCATTGTCGTCTGTCTGTCTGCCCATAAAGTTTCCTGAGACGAGTAGCCAGGGCTTCAAAGGTTGATGGGTTCTTAACTTCTGGGAGATTCTTCAGTAGTTCAGCTTCTTTATTGCTGCAGAATCGGATAATGTTCTTGCATTTCTTGTGGTCATCATAGAGGGCTTCATCACAGCAAGCTTCATAGTCAAGGAGGAAGTTGTCAAGACATTTTCCCTTAAAATGCGGAGCATCTCTGCCTGTGGGCCATGGCATTGCACGTGGATTTGCTACTCTGGCCATTGTTTCTGAGTCTGTTGATGTCGTTATGTTGCTGGTGTGGAATGTTTTTGGAGAGGTGAAAGGTTTATCGAAATGAGAATCACCCCTGTAAGGACCACCAGTTATAGAAGAAGGGTTGGGAGCTCCGATGACTGTTAAATCAAAATCTGGTTCAGCCAGTGTGTAGATAGGAGACTGTGTTTCTGTTTATTCAAATGGGTCGGTTTGCTTCGATGGTTGATCACTCTCTGCAAGATATGTATGTGTTTATTGAAGAATGGAATGTGATATGGACTAGCAATAGTCAATGATATATCGTAGATGCTTATAGGAAGGCTTATACATCGTATGGAATGCTTATAGAAAGGCTTATATGTGGGGATGCTTATAGGAAGGCTTATACGTCTGGGATGCTTGTGGAAAGGCTTATACGTGTTCGTGTTGTGTTTGTTCATTTACTGATATTTGTGTGTCCTTGTTTATGTCCTCCTAGTCAAAATGCGGATATCTGTGGGCTATAGAATGGTCGGCGCTTGGTTAGTTTGGTTAGTATGCTTCAATCTTCTTCCCTGACTTGTATTTTTGTTATGCTTACCTTTTCCCTGGATGTCCAGCAACTCTAACCTTAGGTTCTGCAACTATCCTTGGATTCAGTATTTCGCGTAGATGGCTTCCAGTAGCTTGGTCTCAACAACCTTGAAGATGACTTAGCTCCAGATGGCTTTAGATAGACAGTTCTTTAGATATTAAGCAGAATGGTAGACAGTAGTTGACAGTGGTTGATTTCCAGAGTGAGGAGATGGGGGGGAACAAGAAATCTGCTAGCTTATATACCTATCTGAAGGTGGCTGTGCATGGAGCAAGAACAAAAGAGTAATAAG